>JAOYSI010006283.1:0-12954 GCA_025775065.1 Hiodon alosoides | reverse complement strand
ACCCCTCCCGGCCACACCAGACCTGTCCAGTTGCCCCACAGCCCACAGCTCTGCATTGTATCGCCCATGTGCTTAATCACGGCCATACACAAGCCTTCATGTTAAGCCTTGTTGTCCTTTTAAGCTGAGGCCTAGTCCTGCAGAAAAATTAAACCACTGCTCCTCATCATCAGGGTGGGCACATACCTTCATCATCAGCTTGGCACGCACGCCTCTCAAGCATGGCCTCAGTAGCCAACTGGTCCCCTTGCATTTTATGTGCTGGACACCAAGCTTTTTAGTCAGCCAATCCATGGGCAGCAGGGGTCACACTTGGTGCCATTCAACAGGGAATATGGTGCTGCAATGCTCTCCAGAGTGCTAAAATTATAACATCAGTGGATTGAGACTTCAAGCAGGTGTGTCTCTGTAATAGGTCTCTCTAATGGGATGTGGCTCTCTGAATGTGTGTGTGTGTGTTTGTATAGGATTCACAGCCAACCATGGTCTTGTTTTTAATAATTCTGTGTCTCTGCTGTGCATTATTCCCTCTGTTTGGAGACTCTCTTGCTGCTGTAAAAGATACTGTACCTACAGTCAGAGCTGACAGTGGGGTATTAGAGGAAGCCACTGTGTGTTCAGGCTGATTAATGTTGTGTGGAGACACTCTCCCACCGCAGAGCCCCAACAAATGTTGTGTTTTCCTTTCTTCCTTTGAAGTATCAGCATCAGTCCTTGTGCTGCTTTACCTTCTGTGAGGAGCAGAGATCAGGCAGCGGTGTGTGAAGCTCTCCCATTATGTACGGTGGGTGTGACTGTTGCTGTATCCCCATTAATGAGTCACTAACGAGCAGGCCTGTTAGCACATTAAAGAGCCAGACATCTGAAGGCTCGCAGCAGGCGAGCGAGAGGTGCTATTAAACAGCGGCGGTTACGGGGGGTGGGGGGGTCCCCTGAACGGGGCAGAAACCAGGGGCGACAGGACGGCAGACAGGCGAATCGCGGACAAAGGAGAAGTCTGGGAGACTCTAGGGTTGGTGCGGGGAGAGCTTCAGGCTCGGGTGCGAAACCAACCGGAGCGGCTGCAGCAGGGAAAGCGATGACTAGAGGCTACGGAAGCTGGTACGCGTTAGAACAGACTCAGTGCTGGAGACGCGACCAGAGGCTGCCCTGCATGGTGTTAGCAGTGGGGCAGATTAAATCAGCCCAGCCCGCAGAGCTAAAGGTTTCGGCGCTGCCACATCACATTAGCAGCGCTGGGGGGAGGATCGACCCCTGGTAACACAGATGCTCCATCCAAATTGAATAAAATGGTACAGTGGAGAGTTCTGCTCGGTTCCCTTTCAAATACAAAATATAAACCATCCCTAATGGGTTATTTCCCTCTAGAACCAAAATATGCCAAATTTTGCGGGAGTGCTTGGTGTCATGTGACTGCAATTTTGTCAAGTTTTTCTCCTGACACAGAGACTGAGAATTAAAGGCTGAGTATCTCCCTTTTTTCCATTTGACTTCCTGTAGAGACTAAAGTTCTAAAACAATTGTGTCGAGTTGTTCCAAGGTGTTCCCCAGCCAGAGAGGGGGGAGGGGTTGTTCTGGCCTAGGGAGAGTGTCCCGAGACTGGAGAGACATGGGGACCTGAGAACACTCGGCCATTGGTCGAGAAGGCAGGTCACATGCATCTGCAACGCAACGAGCAACTCCCCGCACAGGTTCTCTGAATTCTATCTCTGTCTAACTAGTTGTGACATTGTGGACGCACAACGCCCTGGATGTGGGATTTAGAGTCTGAGGTTAATATTACATATAAGTGAGTGGTCAGCTTTGACTGACTGAATGAGCGCTAATTTTTTTCTGTTCTCAGCTCTTAGGTGTGTCCAGGAGACCTGATTGCTTATGTTTTTTTTAAACGTTTATTGTCATATATTAACACTTATCCTATTTAGTTTTGTTGTGTTGCTTTATATCTGTTTTACTTGCACTGCACTTTTGGTGTCTCCTCAAGCGTATGTCCCATTACATCCGTCCAGGCTTTTCAACGCGACCTTCGAGTGGGTATTTCAGGAAAGCTTAACGGAGCATCCGCCATGCTGATGATCCTTAGTCAGGAAGTGGAGAAATTTCAGGTGTTGGAGACGTTGTGGAGGTGTTGGAGAGCGCGCGTCTCCCAGAGACGTCTCGTTAATTAATCGGGCCTCTTGACACCGCGCATTGGAAAGCCAGCTCTGAACCGCATCCATCTGTGCAAACGTTATCTCCATCTTTACACGTCTGTCACGGGATAAACGTTCCAAGGTCTCTTGGTGATTGTCTCTCAGCGGTTACTGCGCGCTGTGAAGTTTCTGGGCGGCTGTCTCTCTGCGGCAGACGAGGAATATGGATTCACTCCCGACAGCTGTGTTACAGAGGGAACGGTTTCATGGTGGCAAGGAGGGGCTCTGTCTATCGTAGAGACAGTTCCCCTACTGCGGCTTTGTTTCACACTGTTTCTGCATGCTTCTTTTAACCCCATAGAACACTGTTATTACTCTGGTCCTGGAGGGCTACTCTGTGTGGCGGATCTTCTGTACACATGAACACTAAAGAAAAATGTTTTAATTCCCCCTAAACTGAATGTATTATACATTTATACTATGAACACTGAGGTCATTTGGAAGCTGGATATTCTACATATACTGAGGCCCTCCAGGAACAGTGTCCATTTACCCATCTAAACAGATACATATAGTAACATTAAAATTAACCTTTTTGATTGGGCGAAATCGAAGGTCCACATACAGAGTCGCCCAGTGAAAGCTAAATAATGCAAATAAATCCTCATCAGGCCCAAAGCACTCTTGGGTGCCAAACCCTTCCCTGTCTTAGGCAACCGCTGACGGTGGAGTGTCTGTCTCACTCCCACCCTGCAGCAGTACTTCACCCTCCTGATCATCACGGACGGCGTGATCAGCGACATGGACGAGACGCGCCACGCCATCGTGCAGGCGGCCAAGCTGCCCATGTCCGTCATCATCGTGGGCGTGGGCAACGCTGATTTCGCCGCCATGGAGTTCCTGGACGGGGACAACCGGGTGCTGCGCTCCTACACGGGCGAGGAGGCCATGAGGGACATTGTGCAGTTTGTCCCCTTTCGTGATTACCGCAAAGTGAGTAAATCTGTGCGCTTACCCTTTAAGAAATGTTCTATAGGATAGGCTATTTCACTACGGGATATGTTTTGTTTTATTATATCATCCATTAGTGGCTTGTATTATTTCAACTTCAGCATGTTCAGCACGGTTCACAGGGATATTCACGTGTAAAAAGCGCTGAAGCTTTTAATGTCTGGCAAATCCAGATAATTAGTGTGTACAGTATGTACTTTTCCACACCTCTATGCTTTTTTATCAGTCCGATCTGAAGCTATACGTCTACTGCACCTTGAAGCTCTGCCTTGCCCCTAGCTGTCACACGTTCTGTAACGTGGTGTCAGAGATCACATGATCAGTGAGATAAGGATCCTTGGTGCTGCTCAGCACTAGATCCAGTTCTGCAGCACGTGTGTGAACAGGAGTAGAAGTGGGAGGCAGAGTGGGCGTTCAGGGCCCCATGTGACTTCCTCTACAGCAGGAGAGATCAGACACCAGCACCTGGCATAAGCCCATCTATAGGAAATGAGAAATTAATTTATTTCTGGAAGTGTGGAGAAGCTGAAATTGTGTTGATCCTGCCAGATAAACGTAGAATTCTAAGAATGAAGACAATGGTTGCTTCTGTTACGCTCAAATCGCTGAGGTCCGTTGGAATTCAGTCCAAAATACTTTAGTGAGATTTTTTTGTCGTTGTTGTTATCTTTCAGGCACCGAAGGAAACGTTGGCTAAGTCGGTGCTGGCGGAATTGCCTCAGCAGGTTACACAGTATTTCAAACAGAGGAACCTGGCACCTAACAACACCACGCCAGATTAAAGACCCCGCCCGGGATCGAATTGCATGTTGCCAAAATCTGCTCACTGTTTACAGATAATAACGAAGAAAAGAACTGCATGAAAGTTTCAAATAAAAAATAAAAACCTTTGTATTTATCTTCTCTTATTTTTTAAATCCCATGTTCACAATCCAAATGCAAGACTTTTCGAACACAAATGTAACGAGATCAAAACGACAAACCCTGAACAGACCTCTGGACTTTAAGGACTGGAAAAAAAAGGGAAAAAAAGTAATTGAATGTACCTTTGTACTAACAATGTTATCAATGTTTTATTATTGTTGTTCTTAGTTTCTATGAAAATGTATATATTAATGTTTTGTGTATCATGTATGTAGTGAATTGTAATCTGTGATACAATAAGTACTTTATTATGTCCTATTTTGTTGATGATTTTGTACAAATTACCTGTTATATCTGTTAACTCTCAGGTCAATAAACTCTCATCAACACAGACATAGTTCCTGGATGTTATGCCTTCTTTTGTCTATGGGTGAGGAATGATTATACGTGTGTGTGTGTGTGTGTGTGTTATATATATATATATATAGTATATTGATATATTGTTTATAAGATATATGTACCTAATTTCTGTATATCTATCCACACATCCATTCATACATGACTACTGTAATTCTTTATTAGCGCCAAAATTATGGAATGATCTGCCAAACATTGTACAGGAATGTGCCCCAGTTTGGACTCAAAACTTATTTGTTTGGCCTATTCATTCCAGAATTTGGCGATTTTTTTTTCTCATCAAAATGTTTATGATGCCATAACTTTTCTTTCATGCCGATACAAATGTTGTACACTGCCCTTCACCTCTCTCTCTCTCCACTTTTCCACCTTCTCTTCCTGGCATGAGGGAGATATTCTGTGTCCAAACTGACAAGAGATTCCCAGTAGCAAGAATCGTGAATAGTAAACAAACTACCTGTAATACACTCATGGATGTTCTCAGAATTCAACTTACAGATAATGTACAAACATTTTATATGCATCGGTAGGTAGTGTTGGTGAATATGCCTAAATGTGTAGCCGGTCAGCCCGTAGCAAAGCATGTGTATATTTATTGTGAGAGTATGTGGAAGTGCCCATTTGTCTGGGTTGCATCTGACAAGGCTGTCAGATGAGTTGCTGCCGCTAGTGCACAGGTCAGACAGGAAGTCCACACGTGTTGCAGAGGAGGCTGGCTTGGATTATATCCACGCTTTGTGTTACCACTTCTGTCAGTGTTTGCCTGTCAGGGTCTGGTTATTAGTGTCTCAGCCATGTCATTACTGTCAGTGGTAAGGGTGGTTTCCATTAGACAGGCTGAAGCTGGCGCTCGTGACAGGATGAAAAAGACTGGAAAATTCAAGGAAAAAAGAGAGTTCAGCTTTAGATCTGAAAACATCGGCTTTGTAAATAGCATTGTTTGTGTGGACAGTTTTTACTGGGGAAAATTGTAAAACAAACTTTTAAAAAGAAAGAAACCCCAACAGACTTCACTGCATGTGTGTGTGTGTGTGTGTGTGCATATGCACCCTGAGGTTCATGTGAAGCAAAGAGCTTATACAATGGATCGTAGTGGACTTGAACCATGTGAAATGGGCTCATGAGTAATGCTTCATCATATTCTCAGCAAATGAACCATTTTGCTTGTGGCAACAGTCGAGGGTCTCTCATACACACACACACACACACACACACACACACAAAGGCAAAGTCTCTTCTTACATTGCCTAAACTAACGCAGCACGCTACCATTTCACCCTGAGCAAAAATCTTCATCTTGCGATCGCTCGTACCGGTCCTTCTCACATATCACCCTGCAACATGCAAGCACACACAGACCTGGCCCCAACTCTCTAACTAACGCATGGACAAGACCTTCAGAGCCAACTATTAGAGTTGTGCAGACACACTGACAGCAATGGACATGAACTCACAGACACTGACACAATTTGTCTCGTAAAACTCTCTCGTTTAGATGGGCTTGGATTCACTCAACTCGACAAGTGCTACCACAAGCTTCCACATTTCTGAAGAGAGCTTCACTTAAGAGGGATACAGGTGAGAGAAGAAAAACTACTGTTCAATTTAACAAGCCTTTTATGTCATCCTTACAGGGTCCCCCGAGCATTTAGCAGTATCTAACTGAGGAAAATATATTTAATAAAAAAACAGGCCATCTGAACAGGATCTGACTCAGATTCCCTGGAATGAATGTCCATCTTTGTAAATGCTGTGAAGTGCTTTAACCATCTCAGATCATCATTTTGTTCCGGGAGGTTGCCGTGACAACTCCCTCTCCTCTGTCGGTAGACAGACACCTGATTGGGCAATGAGAGACTGGCTATTCATTCATTGTGACATCACTAATTCATTAATTCCACCAGTGCCTAAATACTATAATCTTAAACGCATACTAGTATTTATTTTACAAAGTTGAGTGGTGCCAAGACGCGAGGCAATGGGAAGTCACTTGGATAGACAAAAGAATAAGTTATTGAAGGAAAAATGAAACTGAGGGGAAAAAAAACTAAAAGTAATTTATGAATGCAGGAAGTTATTTCAATATTACTCTACATAGAAAAGGAACCGATTTCAACTAAACTCTGTCTACTGGCTTAATAATCCCTTGCAGGCATTTTAGTCTTGTCTCCCTGGTTGGTGTCCAGGATTAGACATGTCCTTTCTCAGAGGACAGGTGGAATGTCTGTGCTGTTAGGAGTGAGACGATCAAAAGCTGTAGACACTGTTAACTCCACACCACCAGTCTTTATGCAAGTGTATGCAAATTGTGGAATGCAGTAGTACTGAAGCAAAGGTAGTCGATATCCTGACGTCAGACAGCCTTTCCCCAGACAGCATCTAACGTTCGTCTAACGAACATAGGGGGATTAAGGAAACAGCCGAGACTCCGCTTGCCGTCCAGCTTAAGAGTAGGACAGTCAGAAAGGTCACCTCTCCAGTGGTCAGAGCTCCCACTAACCTGTTAAAACTCCCCACCGTACACTGACACACAGCTGGCCACCCCTGGCAAGAGCTAGAAAGGAAAAGAACCAGAGAGGAATAATCTACTTGGCAGTATGTATTGACTTTCTTCTGTTCTGTTGAGAGTATTGTGATCAAGTGGTTAGAGCCACAAGATCTCCTTGTTGATTTAAATGAGCCGAATAATACCCCCCCCCCCCCCAATAATAAAAGGGCATATTAATTCCCTCTAATACATATATTTTTCGTCAAAAAAATTAATTGCACTGGATTTCTGTGGCAGAGGGCTCACTTCATATTCATGACTTAATCAGTTCCTATAGTAACTGCGGAACCCTCCGACTCCCAGAGCTCTCTGTGGGAGGCTCTGACAAGGTAGCCCTTGTGTTAACATTCCTATTGGGAGAGAGAGAGAGAGAACAGAAGAAAGTCAATAGAGAGAGAGAGAGAGAGAGAGAGAGAGAGCGCAAAACCTGAGAAAGAAAAGAGAGATGGGAAGAGGGGAGACAGAGAAAGAGCAACAAGGTTTTCTTTCTCAACTCGACTCTGGCCGTGATCTCGGCAATTTTCTGCTCTCGACAATTTTTTCTCTGTCATACAAGGACATACACCTGCCACTGAACACTGACACAAATAAAGAAAAAGTGAACATGTTTGAATCGCATAGCCACTGGAGCTTCTCCTCTATCTGCAGATTTTCCAGCAGACGACACTGCTACACTTAATCTACATCGTTAAAAATGTTTTATACTGCAATTTTCTTATAGAAAAACATGTTAATAAAAAAACAAACAAAAAACCGTAACTTGAAGAACGTAGGCCTACAGTCAGCCTGTGTTTAATTCAGTACAGCCCGTTTGAAATGGAGAATAAAGTTTACTGCTGGGCGTGTCAGTTTGGTACCTTCTGCTTGGTATTCTCCTGTTTACTTTGGACACGAATGACCGGCCAAAAACAAACACGGTATTGCTTAAAGTAGACAGACTCAGTGACAAGCACACCTGGCCATCAGAGAGTCTTAATGAGACTGATACTCCTCTTTACATTTACGACATAACGAGCCGTTATAAGCCCTTATTAGGGTTACATTATTTATGTATTCTATATTTGAGAAAAGGTTGCTTCCCTCTACCTCTGCTCTGTACGCCTACTAATGTAGGTCCTGAGGGTTCACGGTTCTATAGATTTTTTGCAGCGCATGGGATAGCTGTTTGAATATTACCAGAACACTGCCTCCCACTCCCTCTCTAGTGTAAACACACAAGACTTCCAAAAGCCCTTTGGTCGTGGCTGTAATCAGTTCGCAACAAAGCAGCACAATCCGAGCAGTTGGGTATGCATACTAGTTTCTTCACAACTCGTGAAACCAACAATAATAAATTAGACGCTTTCAGAGAGGAAGAAGACGTTAAAACGCTAACCCAATCCCGTCGTCTTTCGGAGAACCAAATGTAGCCTCGCAAAGCGTTTTTTCAAAGGACTAAGTCTCCCTCTATTGGCCAAATAAAGAAATGCACTGTACAGAACGTCAGATATTATGTATAGCATACTAACATTACACGTTGTACCAACACCACGTATTAAAAAGTTGCATCTGAACCATAGACAGTACATGCATTTTTTTCTGTGCCTAGTATAATCTTATAAATAACTATAAAAGAGGCAGCGTGTTGAATTCGCACAATCTGCTTTTGCCATATTGACTGCATTACTGAAACAGCATTATATTGTGTCGTGATAAACATTTCAACCAGCAAGTCAACAACAGTTGAAAAATGTATAACGCCTGCAACGAATAATCCTAACAAGACTATCCGAATCTGAATGCAATTTGCTACGGATAACCCTTGTTAAAATCTTCCATGGTCTAAAATTAAAACTGGAATATTTTTTTTTAAATAAATTGCTGTCAACAGTTTTCATCACCATGCGCTCTCTGTTGGAAGATTAAAACGCGTACACTGGGTCATGATTTTTATGATTAAATGTAAGTTGTAGGGGAGTAACGGTTCACCAAACCCACGGCTCGGTACGTACTGCGGTTTTGGCTTCAGGGTCTTCACGGTTAGTTCAACGGATCATGAGCCGTATAATGCCTGATGAGAGCGCAGTCATCAATACCAACGCTAAAATGTTTTAACGTGATACATTACGTGACTTTGCGCACTCTCGGATACGGAGCCTCAGAAATAAAAGCAGGGGCGACCCTCTATCCACCACCTGCATTTAAATGCAATTTGGATGTTCTGACGTTGTCGGTTTGACTTTAACCCTTTGACTTTTTGTGAGAGATAAATGATAGCATTTTCCTATTAGGAAAAAAAAACAAACAAATCAAATGAAACGTCGGTTTATAGACTTTTAAAGTGTAAGAGATGGTAGTCACAGATCAGTTAAATATTGGATGTTCAACGCGAGGGTTATTTAAAAGTTATTTAAAACTACTTAGAGTACCGTAAAATTCTATAATATGCGTAACACGTAGAACTGACGTATAATATGCAAACTACGTAATGCATGTGAATATTTAAATTATGTATATTTTGCAGTGTCTGTGAATGTGCAGTTTACCTAAACTTCCCTACGAAGTTTAATTGAAATTGTTCTTAAATGTGGTAATATTGGTAACACGGTTCTTGTGGATAAAACTAAATATTTCACTGAAATAGTCGAATTACAGTATTTAAAGTGAAACTTAAAAGAACCACGTTCACCTGTATGGTTTTATTGAACACATTGCAATATAAATAGCTTTTAAATGTTCTGTGAATCCATAATTAGATACAAAAGACCATGCCTAAATTAGTTTTGATTTCAGTAAACATTTTATATCCTTTTGGTGTTATAATATTAAAGTCAGTAACTAAATTAAGATTAAGGAAACAATAGAAATGTAAGTGAGAAAGAATATATTGCTACAGAAAATCAATATAAATCCTATTTGTTGCATCAACACTTGGTTTTATAACTGAATTTTATTAGTAGAAAGTACTAATATCAACTGAAGTCAACAACTTAAATTTTTGACAATTAAGAAGGAAAAAACCTTGCTATAAGCGAAAACCTCAGATAATGCGACGGATTTTTACCGAATCACCGGTAAAATCCGTCGCTATGTGTACTAAAAGGTATTTTCCTAGCAACGCATACGAGCCCAAAAACGCGCTTGAGCTGGAGTGATGGTTAATCGCGTGTACTGGTTGCTAGGAGGAGTTCTTGTTGAACAGTAGTTGCTGACGTCATCATCACTCACCACCTGACTGCTCAGAACAGAATCAGTAGGAACCCTGAAGCAGGCAAAATCAAACCATCATGAATCGGAATACAGGTAAACAGTGGAACACGAACAGAAACATCTCCCAGGGTAACTAAAAAGGAAACGAAATGAACAGAGATTAAACAAGAAAGAACGGCTATCGGTCTGTATGGAGTGCTTAGCTTGCTAGCTATCCCGCTAGCCAGTGAACTTCCCGTTTGCGTTTTACCGGAAAGGCCTGCCTCTTTTTTTCCATCACCGTGCTAAAGTAGGGCGCGCACATCGAGGATCTGAGCTCTCTTGGAGGGTATGTATTTATGGATGTAGACTATCCTTAACCATAGCGTTTTTCATACAACGTTTGAAAAAAAAAAAAGGGGGTTGCTTGATTTTCTATGATTTTCTATGTAATACCACTGGAAGCTAACATTTAAACGCGAATGCGCATTATTTAATTGGTTTAGGCGGTGGTTTATTCAGATTCTAAACAACAACGTTAGCTACACGGCTATTAATTTATCACTCGCTTTACAGCTTTTATTATTGGTAAACTCAATTTACCAAATGAATAGACTGCATTTTTAGGTCTAATTTAGTAACTTCGTAAAGACTTTCTCATTTATCGAATGTTCAACTTTTCCTTTTGCCCTTTGTTGATATGGTCACATCCGCTATTTAGGTAAAGTAATTGCTGAGACTGTTTAATGAGAATAAATTGACATTTTTTTGGTGTTGGGTGTTAAGCCTAAATCTTGTGTGTTTAATCCAAGGAAGGGGACCGCTGTATTTCCCGAACAAACACGTAATCTACGTTTGTTCAATTCGCCTCTACCCGAATAAGTTGTTTAAATCCAAACTTGTAATGTAAACCATGTACGTTGTTCAAGCTAAGCCCCTCTGCTAATAAACTTAATGATATAATTTTCTAGGATCTCCATTGTTGATTGTTGTAGACTTATATTTTATATATATATATATATATATATATATATATATTTGATTGATTTGATTATGATTTCGGCTTTTACGATTCTTGGTTGCTTTGTCATTTTGTTGTTTTGTTATTTTTGTCGTTTTGTTTATATAAATCCAGTGGGTTTTAATTGTCACAGATGTATACAACTTTTTTTGTTGTTGTCAGATGCAGGTTTCTGAATGGTTGTGCTAATGGACCGTTCTGCTGAGGAGGCTTGAGGATTGTGCGGACCCATCCGCCGCGCACCGCTTTTGTCAGCCTGCCCCCACTTCGCAGTTACGTCATGACTGACCGCTGGAATCGCCGAGAGACTGTGCCCCAGGTCGCCCAAATGATATGATCGTAGCCGCCTGGATTGCATTCTGTGCCAGCAGAAGCCTTGTGTGGGGCCTGCGGCTCGCCTTAGAGCAGCTCCGCCACTTGCTTTGGTTTTGCGGGAGCGCCGCCGTCACCCGGACCATGGGCAACAGTTGTGTGTGCAGGGAGGAGAGTGATGTGGAGGACGGGCCGGCAACGCGCGGGCATCTGAGGCGTGTCGATCACGCCGCTGCAGAGGCGCCGGAGACGCGCGGCAGTAGGCCTCGCGACCCGGTCCGACCGCCCAGGCGCGGACGAGGCCCGCACGAACCCAGACGCAAGAAACAGAATGTGGACGGCCTAGTGCTGGATACGTTGGCTGTCATCAGGACACTAGTTGATAAGTAAGTGATGTAATAATCATAAAATCGATGGAATTAAGTCTCCTGTTCGGGAACTCAAAGGGTTAACTATACTCATATGCTTGTGTTCAAGTTGTTAATTTGATGCACGACTCGACATTCAGTTTAGGAAGTATTGCCAGTGGATAAACTTTTATGTTTGTGCTGTTCAGTTTTGCTTCTCTACATTTCATCACACTGTAGCATTGGGAGAGAAACAAACCAATAGATTGATATGTGTGTCCTGTGTGCTGCTGAATGAACATAATTAGCATCAAGGTACCTGGGTATCTGTTAACCGTGGGAATCTGTCGGCCACTCTGCTGTACTATCCCCAAGCAGTGACCATGGCAGCTCCAGTATACACGCCAGGGCTGTGTGTCTGTCTAGGGCTGTTCATGCACGTGCAGAGAGTGTAACCAGAACAAGCTCTGTGTCATTAGAATTATCTACCCTACCCAACCCTGAATGGATACTATTCGACCGCTGTTCTTTTATTGTGCTGCTTTGTTTCTTTTAGTGACCAAGAACCTCCTTACTCTATGATCACACTGCATGAGATGGCAGAGACAGGTAATGAGAAAGCTATCCCATGTGATGTTGTTACAGTGTTGTAAATGAAGTTTCAACGATGTTACTGCTGACAGAAATGGAACTTTCAGAATCCCACTTATCCACAGCCAGCCAGTCTAAACTATTCTGACTGCAGTTTCCAACGGAATGTTAAGGTGCAATACATCTTCCTGATTGGAAGTTGATTCAATTTAAAAACCGTGTGAGCCAATGAATCGGGAATGCTTGCTCGTCTGCTTTATTTCAGTTGTATGTGATCTCATTTGTCCTGCCTTAAAGAAACCTGTTTTTAACCATTTAAGGTGCTGCCTGTTGTTAAATGTAAACAAAAACGCCATGATAAATGAATTTTTCTGGAGTTTATTAATAAGAGCACTGTGAGGATTACTGAAACATGCTGGATCATTGACTGGCCATGTGACAGAGCTGAGCTCCTGACGTTGTCAGGGCGATGCGGGGGGGGGGGGGGGGGGGGGGGGGGGGGGGGGGGGGGGGGGGGGGGGGGGGGGGGGGGGGGGGGGGGGG
>JAOYSI010006282.1:21185-44736 GCA_025775065.1 Hiodon alosoides | reverse complement strand
GTGAAGCAGCCCTAATCTGGAGTAATATCAACATCCTCTGGTGAAGCAGCCCTAATCTGGAGTAATATCAACATCCTCTGTTGTGAGGTAGCCCTACTTTAGAGTATTAAAGTGGTGCCACGTTTAAGAGGTGAAGGAGGGGAGATTGTACAGTGAGGAAGAGGAGAGGGAGAAAGAAGAAGGCGATGGACGAAGAGACGAAGACACGTGCCCTGGCAATGTTCTCGAAGCACTTGCGGAGGTGGGGCTGCACGGCTGTGGGGTCCTTGGTCTGGGACAGGATCTCCAGGAGCTCATCGTCAGACAGGAAGTAAAGCCTGCCGGAGCAAAAGAACGGGCTGATCCCGAAACTGCTTTCCCGGTTAGGCTTCGGAGCGAGACCCGCGTCGCGTGAGTAACCGTTCGGGCGTCTCCCCCCTAACGCGCCCACCTGGGGAAAGCTCCCCTCTTGGTCTCCAGGTACTCGCTCAGGCCCTTCTGCACCAGCTCCAGCAGCTTGTTGCAGTCCCTGAGGCTGTCCAGCAGGCGGCGATCTGGGCACAGTTCCATCACCTGGGGATGCACAACCACCAAAACTCTTCCGTCACATTTGAAACAGGTTTGAATTCCATTAAGTGGGTTTTCAGAACAACTCTAAATGAAAAATAAAGAACACAATCATGTAAACAAATAATTTATGATACTAATAAAAGCACATAAGTCTACAATAGTCAATCCCAGGAGTCCATTTAGCGTGAGGTGTGGTTTTGTCTATAATTAAAATAGCCCTTTGTTCAGGGATGAGATCTGTATGAGAAATGAGTGTTGGTGAACCTGTGCCCCCCCCGCCGGGCCCACTCACCTGCTTGTTGTCGTGGGCGTTCTTCATGACCTTCCTCCAGCTGCGTTCCATGGTCTGGTAGCGCTTGCCCTCCAGGGGCAGCTGGTGGTTGATGTCGTCGGAGCTAAAGACGGGCTCCAGGTAGAGCCAAGAGCGCTGGCAGGTGAGCCACTCCTCCAGCACGTCCTGCCAGCAGGGGGAGACAGAGCGTAGTCAGTCCAGTACGGGAACTCAGAGAGCTGCATTTGGTGCTCAGACAGAATTAAAGTTTTTTCTTGACTGAAACGACTCTGGGCGGGGCCGGCGTCGTCACCTGGGTCATCCTGAGCTTGCTCTCCCAGGTGCTGATGCGCTCCTCAAAGGGCTTCTTGTAGGGTGAAAAGGACATGCTCTGGGTCATGACCATGTGGTCGTCCAGCAGCTGGGACGCCTCCTCCGGGCTCTTCAGGATGTAGGTGCCCGTCTCCCTGTAGGGTAGCACTTCCAAGGCCACCTTGGACCACTCGTGCTCCATCTTGTCCAGGGCCTTGAGGAAAGGGGGGGACGCACGCACATGTGCAGGATCACTGTATTGGTCACAGAGGTCGACGTTACACGCGTTCACCGCGTCTGCACAATAGGCCATCCCAACAGGACGCAAAGAAAATGGGTAGCCTTAATCAGAGCTAAATTTGACAATGATGCATGTAGCACAATGTGCTGCTATATATTACACAAACACAGACACCCACAGACACACACACACACACAAGCGAAGGGCCTAGTCAAAAAGACTAAAGCAACACAATACCAATCCCAGGAGAGGGAGGAGTCAGCGCACAATAGCCTGCTCTGACCCAATCCCAGGAGAGGGAGGAGTCAGTGCACAACAGCCTGCTCTGACCCGGAGCCGGAGAGGGAGGAGTCAGCGCACAACAACAGCTCTGACCCGGAGCCGGAGAGGGAGGAGTCAGCGCACAACAACAGCTCTGACCCGGAGCCGGAGAGGGAGGAGTCAGCGCACAACAACAGCTCTGACCCAATCCCGGGAGAGGGAGGAGTCAGCGCACAACAGCCTGCTCGGACCCGGAGCCGGAGAGGGAGGAGTCAGCGCTACCTGCTCGATGGCGTACTCCTTGCCCGCGACTTCGGCCACGCGGGCAATCTCTCCCACATGGTCCTGCAGGCCCAGCTCCAGGCAGCGGGAGAAGGTGAGGTTGGCCTTGGGCTTGACGTTCATCTGAATGCGTTCCGACAGCACCTGCCAGTGCCGGCTGCGCATTCCCGGGTTCCGCAGCCCCTGGATCAGGGGGACGTGGGGTCGGAACTCCTCAATCCTCCCGCGGATGTAGGACGCCACCTCCTGACAAGCTGTGAGCGGAGAGGGGAGCCAGAGGGGAGAGTGTATGGATGCAGACAGTGAGAGACGAGCAGAGATGTGCACAGGACAGACGACGGGTTAAACGAGGAGGACGGGACAGAGATGGGATTGGTTTCCGGGCCGCTTCCTGTCTCTCACCGGGGATGTCCTTGAACTGCTTGACGCACTTCTGCATGGTCTTGTAGGCCTCGCTGACGTTGCGTTCCAGCTGCTCGGGGTCGATGGTGGACAGTGGGTCCTGCAGGCAGCTCTCGTGGTAGCGCAGCCAGTCTGAAGCGGTGGTCCACAGGTCGCGGAACGGCTGGAATTCGCGGCTCAGCTTCTGCAGGCGCTCATACTAGATGGCAGACAGCGCGGCGTCAGGTGCCCCGCTTGGTTTGGAGGTCCGACACAGCCTACATTTCCTGGCATGCCATGGCAGCTTTCGTAGGGGAGGAACAATTCCATCTCCTACTGGTTCCTCCAACCAGTGCACACCGCAAGACTGATTCATATTTGAAGGCCAGTGCACACCCAGCGGCAACGCGGAGCCTTTAAAACTCACCCGCTATCCATAAGATTAATGCAAAATAATTTGAGTACCGTGGCTCCAACACATCTGTGCCTATAATCGCAGTTCAGTGTAGAGGTAAAAGGATGTGTGCCAATGGTGATGGAACAGGGCTCACTCACGTTGGTTACAGGGATACCTAAGAGGAACAGGGCTCACTCACGTTGGTTACAGGGATACCGAAGAGGAACAGGGCTCACTCACGTCGGTTACAGGGATACCGAAGAGGAACAGGGCTCACTCACGTTGGTTACAGGGATACCGAAGAGGAGCAGGGCTCACTCACGTTGGTTACAGGGATACCGAAGAGGAACAAGGCTCACTCACGTTGGTTACAGGGATACCGAAGAGGAACAGGGCTCACTCACGTTGGTTACAGGGATACCGAAGAGGCACAGGGCTCACTCACGTTGGTTACAGGGATACCGAAGAGGAACAGGGCTCACTCACGTTGGTTACAGGGATACCGAAGAGGCGCTCCCGGTTGTTGTAGACCTGGGCCATGCCCTGTGACTCCTTCAGCTGCTTGCCCACGCGCCGCACCTCGTTAGCCAGCTCGTGAGCGCGCTCGATGTCCGTGTAGCCGGCAAACCCGGCCACCACCATCTGCGAAGGGCAGACCGGTTGGGACAAGACGGTTTCCGCCACGCGGGGAACCCAGATCACCGGAAGCACAGCGAAACCACACAGGACGGAACCGGGTTTGTACGGCAGTGGAAACCGAGAGGGGGCCGACCCTGAAGGCCACTCGCCTGCAGGGAGTCCAGGCGCTCCTGGAAGTTGTTCGCTTCCACCTGCTGTATCTTGTGTAAGTGCTCCTCTTCCTCCACGTGCTGGGCCACCACGGCTTCCATCTGGTCCAGGATCTTCTGCGGCCACCCCACGGCGGTCCACCTGCACAGAGGGCCTGGTGTTTCCATTGCCCGCACCCCCAACATCTCTCCCATGGACCAAAATCCACCCTCCTCGCCTCTCTCAGACTTCCCGCTCACACCAGCGCCCCGTGCCCAGTCGGGACCCCCCCCTCTACTTACTTTCTGTTGAAGTCCTCATTGGAGAGGCTGTAAAAGAACTCGTCTGTTAAGTCGTAGTCAGTCATGGCCTTGGATATGAGCGCCTGTTGCAAAGAGGAGAGGGCAATAGAGAGTCACACTAGGGGAACTGGGATGTCATTTCCACATATATGACCCGGTTTAAGGAAAGCTCATGGCTCAAGACGAGCAAACTTGCCTCCTGGACTTCCAGTTGGTCTGGGATCAGCTTCATCCACTCACGCAGATCTGTCAGCTCCTCGATGCTGTTGGGTTTCTCAAACAGCTTCCTGCTAATGGCCCTGCATTTCTCGCAAGCCTGCAAACACACACGCCTCACACCTCACACAGGGCTAAACACACGTGGGCCCAGGGCTAAACACACACACCTCACACAGGGCTAAACACACACACCTCACACAGGGCTAAACACACACACCTCACACCTCACACAGGGCTAAACACACGCACCTCACACCTCACACCTCCCACAGGGCTAAACACACACACCTCACACAGGGCTAAACACACACACCTCACACACACACCTCACACCTCACCCGTGGGCACAGCAGAAGCACACCACACCAGACGACGCGCACACAGGCAGCCACACAGGGGAGAGACTCACGTCTTCCACTTGCTTGCGTAGCTTGACCACCAGCTGGTCCAGCACAGCGTTGGCCAGGGCGCGCTGCTTCTTGGACAGGCTTTGGCGTACGGCCTCTACGCTTACAAGGAAGGGGCCGATGGAGATGGAGGTCGGGAGGGAGTGGTCGAGATGCTCCTGCTCCCGGAGGTGAAGCTCCACCTCACGCTTCACCTCCTCGGGCGTCAGCTCTGCCTGGCTGTGAGACTTGCTGCCAGGAAACACCACAGAAAGGGTGTCAGGTGTGAGTGAGGACTTCACCCAGTGTGAGGTATTCATGACGTGTTACCCTTATTTTAATTTGTTTGCTAAAGGTCAGATCAATGTATATAACCCATATAATTAACAGCGATAAGAGGAAGAATGATAACGTCTTGGCCGCCGTACCCCAGGTAGGTGTTGATGTCCATTTTGTGAAGATCCAGATGACGCTCATATTCGCGGGCGTAGGCCCTCAGCGGCCTGGCGGCTCGATGCAGGGCGGTGCGCACCCTCTCCCGCAGCTCAGTCACCACCGGCTCCCACAGACTCACCGACTCCAGCTGGGACGTCCCGCTGATGAATATGTTCTTCATCACCAACTGAGGGGCACAGAGGAGAGGAGAGGAGATCACAATCTCAACATTATTTTTAATAAACACAAATCTATAAACCTCTATTTGAGGTCCAGTCACACGATGGTAAAAATGTACCAGTGCATTAGGGAAAGGTAAGCTAATGTAGTTATTATAGTGCTGATAAGAGTGGGGTCACCTCACCTTGTCCAGCTGAGGAACATTGTGTGTGGACAGGATTCCCTTGTCAAAAAGGTTGACAACGGACGTCTCAAAACTCTCCAGCGGGGTGCTGTAGTGGACTCCGGTGTGGTCTAGGACGAGGTCCACCAGGAACAGCGGGTTCCTCTTGGGTCTACACACAGAGAATGCGCTACTGAGGGTGCCAAGTGTCCCAAGACTCTGGGTTTACGTAACTTATATCAATTTCACAAACACGAAGAAAAACAAACCAAACAAACAAAACATTACAAAGGCAAAGGCGACTTCTACGTTTATCTGAAAAGAAACCGGTGTTCAGAAAGCTGTCGTGACGCCTGTTGGGCTGTCTTTTTAGAAGCTGTTGCCCAGACACTGGAGCCAGCTCAACACCGACGTTGACCGAACAGCAGCAGGAGGGACAAGAGGGGGTCCTCACTGATAGGGGCTGTTGATGAGGTTGGGTCCCCACACCAGGTCTTGGGGGCAGTCGAGCACGCTGTGGCAGGCGTCCAGCACCAGCTGGGTCAGGCTCACCAGGGAGTCCAGCACCAGGAACCGGAGCGAGTCCTGCAGCCTGTAGCGGACCTGCGCCATGAGGCGGCTGAGCTTGGACAGACGGTACACCTCCCAGCGCGACTCGGTCAGGATGAACCAGCCGGGACCCACGTCCCTCAGGTTGCCGTGGAGGGCGTGGCAGAGAGTGGTCACCCAGGAGTCGCGCAAAAACAACTGCACCTGGGGGGGAGGGGGGGACCCGGGGTCAGCGCTGTGCAGAGGAGGCCGGGTTTAACGTGCCCCCACTGCGTTTACCTGCGAGTGCATCTGAGACTGCGTCAGCTCGAACTCCTCCAGACGCAGCGACTTGGTGAAGCTGACGTGAAACAGGCTCATGGCCGCCACCCTGTTGCACTCGACATGCACACTGGAGAGGGCGGCGACGACCTCCCGCTTGGTCAGCAGACACTTGAAGACAAACGTCGACCGGTTCTTCCGGAACGGGTAGTCGGGGACATACACTAATCCTAAGAGAACCGAACAGTGGCTGTTAAAAGATTTCACCTTGACATACTCAAACCTTTCTCTGTGTACAGAGCTGTTGCTGAAGCAACACCCCTGTCACTGCAACGTTCAACTTCAACACCTTCAGCAACTCTGCTCTACACTTAACCTCCAACTTTTTCTGGTCCTCAAAAAGAGGTTCTCTACCTCCAGCATATCCATCCTCAAAGCGACCCCACACCTCTCATCCATTCCCATGATGACCCCTACACCTCTCTATGGTGTGGTCAAAGTGACCCTTCACCTCTTTCACAACCCTCCAGACTCTACCTACCCCTGGGTCACATCCACCAAAACTGAGCCCACCTCTTTCCGGCACATGCTGTGGCCTCTCCACCTGGGGGAGGGTGATGTAAGAGAACTCCTGCGGATTGGACAGCACCACCTTATCGAAGCACATCCGGTTCATTGTGCGGTCATAATCCTGCTTGATCTCCCTCTCCAGGCAGACAACACAGTCCTGCAGTCTGTGTCCAGAAAGTGCAACGCACAGGCACCTCAAAGCACTTGTGAACATCAACGCACACGCAGCGATCACAACACAAAACACCCATTTCTCCAGAAACACACACACGCGGCTCACAGTTTGCGTCGGAGGCCTGTGGTGGAGAGGGCCTTCTGCTTGATCCGGGTGAGCGAGCTAGGGTCCAGGGAGGGCGTTCCGGACCACACCGGCATGAGGTCCACAGACAGGTGGTACAGCAGCAGGGCCTCCGTGTTTTCCCTGCGGCGCTGGGCTGACACCACTCGCCGGGCGAAGATGCGCGGGTCCTCCGCGCTGAAGACCAGGCGAATCCTGGGCACCCAGTACTGACCCGGCTGCAACGCCCACGCACCTACGTTGGGGCGAAAAAAAACCTCACAGTAGGCTGGGGAGCAGGGGCGTCTCAGCACCTGCTCAGAGAGTCACAATCCTTACCTTTCACTTTCTGTCCCCCTGTGAAAACGGGTCGACCCGTTGCGTCCCTCAGTCTGCCACCATGGTCGGCCTTGTGAACGAGGTACAGTTTCTTCTCCGGGCTGTAGTCCAGAACCCCCACGGGCTGCCAGCAGAAATCAGGCACCACACACTTCGGGTCGTCTGCAGGATTGGGTAGAAGGGAAATGAGCAGGTCCCACCATCTTTCACCTTAACCCAGTCGCTTCGTTCACCCAAAAAGCAGCACAAATGCTAATGAGAAGTAAGTCCGTGCTTTGACTAATTTATTTCTCTGCATAAACCTACCACTGCCCCGGTGCATTGTGGGATATCATGGGATACACAACCAGGGCTAAGAACCAAAGCGAATGAAAACACATGAAAACTCTTCGGCAGTTAACCGGTAACCTCAACCCTCGCCATACAATGTCACACTGCAGGTAGCCTGTTTATACTGCAGAAGCTTTGGTTGCGTTTCCTGCAATATCCTACAAGAGTTTGAGTTGAGAAGACTTGGTTAACCTGAGCAGTGCGGTACTCCACCTGGCAGTGCATTGTCCTTGCTGGGCAGCAGTGCCTTGGCAGGCACAGGTTTGCGGTCAGGTGACCCCCGCTCGTAGCCAAGGGCCAACCAGTCTGCAGGGGTGCGGCAGTCAAACTCCTCATCGTCAAAGACCTGCGGGGGCGACCAAAAGAGGATTCGGCGCATACACATGACAGATGCCGTAATGTAAATGTTTTGTATGTCTTTGTATGTCAGAGGATATGTAGTAAAAAAAACTTAAAATATATATATATATATATATATATTTATTTAAAAAAAATTTGAGACAATAGTTCCTGGATAAAGAAGTAATTCTATTTATTATTATTTATTACCCTCTCTCCATCAAAGTACTAATTTAATACCTCAAGATGCAATGTGCCAATTAATCAGATGCACAGCCTGTGGAGCGTTCTCTCGGAGCACTAGACGTCATACATAAAGCACCGGTTTTGTGTTTTTCCACAGGCGTCCCACCTCGAGTGGAAGATAGTTGGAAACCGGTGGCTTGTGGAGGGGTAGACTGGCTGTGTGCCCGCCTCTGCTTCTCCTTTGAGGCATCAGCTGACTGGAGTCGATGTCCTGGTCTGCCAGGAGCTGGGCGATGTCCAGCTTCGCGTACTCCCGTCTCCGTCTGCAAAAAGACAAAAAGAGAAACCAATGTAGGGTTTGGGTCTCTCACAAACGTGTGACCATAGGGCTTTTACAATCGAGTCCCCTTGTTTTTGTCTGCATCCAGCGATGTCGGTGGGACAGTCGCAGAGCATCGACATCATCATTACGGGAAAGTGAATCCGCGTGCGTTGAGTAGGGGAACGGCCAACCTTTCAACCACGACCTTGCGCGGGCACTGGCCAGGCAGGGTGCTGAATGGCCGCTGGACTTTGGGTGTGTAGCCTCCCGGGGAGAAGTCCGTTTGCAGCTGCTGCAGGGTTGGCAGACCCTGCCTGTCCTTTTCCAGGATGTCTAGGAGATCCACTGGGGTTCGGAAGGTTGATACTGAGGGACACAGAACCGGCGTTAACATGGCAAAGAGGTTGTCACTGAGGAACAGGGAACTGCCGTTACAAACTATATACATATATTTATGTGTACTTGTAATACTCATATACTGTATGCACATATATAATATATATTCTCAAGTGGATGAGCTAATGTTCAGTTGCTATGCAGTTACTAGGGCCCAATGCTATGATCTCACCCATGGGTGATGACTTTGGTTTTTGCAGAGTGGATGCTGCTTTATTAAGGATATTGTCTGTTAACTGTGTGAAAATATAAATTAATGTAATTTAGTCAATAAAAATGTATGCAATACTGGGTCTGCACAATCTCTTCAAGGTTCTCCATTATTAACAGGCAAAATAATGGATAATGAAATTAATGATACAAATTAAGGATATAAATTTAATTTACAGTTTCAATACACAAATATTACACTATTTAAATATATAAACGATCAAATATCTTAGCAAACACTAACTAGGAAAAAAACTAAATGGATAGCTGGCTTTTAATAGTATAATATAAAGATATAAAGTAACGTTATAAAGATATAAAGATATGAAAACATAAAGTAAAGATATAAAGTATATATAATATAAAAGCTATAAGGGGGAAAATCAGGAAAACCAGGTGAAATTCAGCCTGTATCTTCCAATTCAGCTAGTGTTACCTATATAAGATATAATATTTTATAGTTTAATTACATAAATTACATGTAAATACAGGCTACCAAAAATTTAGAGTGAAAGGGTTTAAAGTCACTTGAAATGATATAATTTGAAAGTTCAGCCGAGTCACACAGCAGTCATAGAAACGCACACTATAAATATGACCTGACCCGGGCACATTTTGGCATGACAGTACCACTGTAAAACCATTTTTAACAAAACCAAGATTATTCATTAAATAACATTTCAATTGCCATGGTTCGGATGAACGCTAATTATTTTCAGTGGGTGCTTGAGCGGAAGAGCACCCACGGTGTCGGCGCCTATGATCTCACCGTTCGGAGTGTTTGACTCATAGCCCGCTTGGCATAGTAAACTCTGCTGGGTCGCCGGTCCCTGCAAAAAGGACTCCAAAAAAACAAAACACAACAATGCATAATAAACATCTATGGGATTAAAAGATTACTAAAGGACGTCCTATCACCTGTGGGTACTGTCTGTGGGTACTCTCTGGTTATCGGGTCATCACACTGCTCCACGACTCTTTTTCGAACCCCGAGCTCACATCTGTGAGACCAGGAGCAGCCCCGCTGATGCGTGCACAGTTACCTGAGGGTGATTGGCGGGCTTGGCGGTGATGAGCTCGGAGTAGTAGCCCTTCTGCTCGATGACGGGGTACTTCCTGACCGGGGGGAGTTGGGGTAGTTTCTGCACCTGGGGCCTGACGGGGGGGTGTGGGCGAAGCCCTCCCAGTCTGTGGCCGTGGCTCGGAGGTACCTGGCTCCCAGCCATCAGCAGCTGACAAAACATAATGAGATTATCAATGCCAGTTAACCAACTTCTGCAGTTTTATCTGCTTTCTGTTCACCTGTCAATCACGTTAAAAATCAGTGTTTTAGATTAAAAACGGCACATCAGTAAGTACAGTGGGGAAACCTGTGAGTTTATCGACAGTGGGGGGCTGTGTGGCCCGTGTTATGTTAGCCAATGGATCAGGACCCTTTAAAAATGTCACAGGTGTCTGTTTCAAAACTCCACTCTTGGCCCCCTTTGCCCCAATTGACCAAGCTTCAGCTAAAGCAGCTGTAGCAAAGATATTGCATTCTCAAAGTAAATTATATTTATAAATGTAATAAATGCATAAATACAATGGTCAGACAGCTGGTCTTCAGACAACAAATATTAACAATACATTGTTGTTCTGTTCTCAAGTGAAAAAACTGTGCTCTTGGTTTATTCAGGCTCACTGTTGGATAAGTAGGTATAGTGTCCGTGTTTTCCAAATTATTACGTATTTCAAGTAATTAGAAGCAATGCCAAGAGGTAGAACGCCATTGGACTGTTTACTGCTGCTAGTTTAATATGGTTTAAACAAATGGTTTAAATACTGTCCGACTTAAACGCATCAGTACAAAAAATACACTCAACGCGTTTTAAATATCAATAAACGTACCTTTAAAAATAAATATCTTGCGTAGTGACGTACACTTTCACCTGCTTCCTGCAATCTGTGTTTCGGGCAGTTAGGGCAGCACACGGCAACGGTTGTTAGGGTAATACTATTCTAAATATAGGGGAGACTCTGATATTATCCAATGCTGAAAAAGTGCTTTAGTTGCAGATAAAGGAAGCAATATATTACAAATAATCATTAAACTGTGAGACAGATGAACAGTGACTCAGATATAATCCAAAATATGTTTTTGTTTAAGTTTAAGTTTTGCCTACTTCATTATGAAGCCACCGGCCCCTCGCTAAGAGAAGCTAAGAGAAGGCATTGATAGTAGTGAAGTGATTTGTTTTTCAAAAAATCAATTCGGTAAGACTCCTCAGTTGTATTTCCAGTTGGCTAAATTCCTCAATGTGGTCTATATATATAGCAGTCGAAATTAGTCGAATGCATTTGGGTTGCATTGAATTTATTTCCATCGCGTTGTCCAACTTAACACTTGTATACTGTCTACTATTAACAGACTATAAAAATGATTCGGTGGTTTGATTCGAGTCAGAAACTTTTCCCATAGTCTGATGCTCTACCGACTTAGTTATCCGGGCACTGAAAGTGTCCCCACCCTCACGTCATTTTGGTATATGGGCTCGGAGGCCCGAGGAACATAAAACGGTAACGTCGTTAGAGCAGTAGAAACAAGGAAAACATTGGCAAGAAATTGGCAAAAAAGAAAAATAAATATATAAATGTCGGGAAAAGGATGTCAGTTCAGTCCAATCTCTTCAGTTTATCATTCAGCCTCAGCGATGAAGGTGTTAACAATTTCACAGGGGTTCGCAGCTTTTGAGGTCCCAGGTTCAACAGTGCTTGGCTGTGAAGGAAGGCAGTTTCATGTCAGAAACAAAGCTTCGGAGCCTTCATCAGGCTTGTGAAACATTGTGTTCATTATATCCTGAACCCAGCGAGACTCTTGAATCTCAGAGTCACGCACAGAGTCTGAGAAGACTCAAGGCACGTGGTTGCTTATGACAGGTACGGTAGTAGAAAAAAATAAAACTTGCCCATTCTGGTGGACACAAGCTTTAAAAGCTAATATCATGTTCCTCGTCATTGTCAGAACCTTTTTGTATTTGAACCTGGGGTCATGGGGTGTTGATCTCATTGTTCTGAGAGTGGCCTGCCCACATTGATTTCTGCTTACGTGGCAGTCAGGCCTTCATGGCACAGCTCGAAACTAAGTTGTCAGGTTTTGGGAGTCAATCAAGCACAGCGAGTTCGTTGTTTAGGAAACATCTTCAGATGCTATCTTATGTTCATGCCACACCTGAACCGGTACATTTTCCTGTTTTGTTTTCTGTACCCACTGGTGTCGCCCTTCCTTCTTAAGAGCCTTACCAAGCAACTGCAGTGTTGCCACAACATCCCCTAGATATTGCTGCAACATGAAACGTGAAAGCGTTCGTATCCAAGCTGTGATCTGGAGCATAATTTCTGTGTAATTGTTTCGATGGGAAAGTTTATCTCCGTTCACATCAGGCTTAAAACGAAAACCCCTCCAGCACAGCTCGCTTCCGAGGCGTGGGCCATCATTCAGGTTTCCTCAAACAAGCTGTGTGGCTTTTATTATATAAATATATATATATATATATATATATATATATACTGATTTGTCTGAGACGTTGGCACAACTTTGTAGAAACTCATTCTTGTTTGTATTCATGCATGAGTTCCTGGGGCACATGGACCAAATCATCTTACCTGGCTTCTCACTGATCAGGACACAACAAACAACACAAACCAATCGCAATCATTTATTTTCAAGTGAGGTATCTGTGGTGAAACACTCCTGAAACCCAATCTGAAACATTAAAAACAGTCTTGTAAAAAAAAATTTAAAAAAATACACAAAAGAAAGTTATTTTAAGTACGGTCAGAATTCCCCAGCAGTTCTAGCCTGCATCGTCCTCAAATTCACAGGTGTGCAGGAGAGGGGTAGTGTCAAAAACACAGGTACCAGAGATTCATGTCAAACAGTGTTACCCACACTCCTATCACCATTTTAAAAGATCTAAATCTAAATTTTTAAAGGCTGATAACCAGATAAATAAACATTATTAAAACTATCAACATCTCATGCCTTGGACATGCCGAGGAAGCGATTACAATTTTTAAAGATCTAAATAAAATAATTTTTTTTTTTTAGACAAAAAAATTGCAGAAATTAAAATAAAAAATAAAACCACACTCAACAGCCAGGTCTGTGCATAGAATGTCCCTCGCAAACAGTTTAAAACAAATTCCAGGTACCCTGCATAATTTTACACAGGTGTCCTGACATGCTTTTAATACGCATTTTCATCAGAGACCGTTGCTGAATTTCACATCGGAGCACAGTAGAAGAGCAGTAGGAGTTACTGGAAAGGTAAGATTACAGTACATGATCCTTTATTTAAAGCTAATTACAGGCGACAAAGTTCAGTGTCACAAAAATAGGCATAGCATGAAAGAAAGCTACTACTTTAATATAGTCATTTTTCCCTTCCCCGTTTCAAGTTGGTCATGAGTTACTCTCCTGCAAACCCCTACTGACCAACCTAATGCTCCCTGACTACACAAAGCGCCCCCCACTTTTTTTTTTTGATAGGCGGTCTGAGAGTCTGTCAATTAGATGCAATTAACACTAACATTCCTTTGGTCAATTGATTTTATTTTTACCTAGCCCCGGTAGGGGCCACCCCCTGCATGAGCGCGTACGGTGCATCTCATTGTAAACACCTGGCTCTGGTCCAATGGCTGGGTAGTGCACCGTCCATCAGCATGGCCGGGTTAGCGCCGCGCCCGGGATCCTTGCACACCCTGCGAAAGCCTGGGCTGAGGGCCAGGTTTGTGAGGTCCACCAACTCACGCCGATGGGACAGGAGCGTCACCATGTGGTCCAGCTTGGAGCGGATGGTGGAGTAGTGATACTGACGCTCTTTGGTCAGTTTCCGGAAGCAGTCCCTCAGGTTGCCGTCGCACGGAGGCCGGCGGATGGGTGGTGGCGCACCTAGCCTAACTCCTAGCCTAACGGGGGTCTGCAGTGGGGGCACAGAATCCGAGCCTGAGCTGGATGACACATCTGTTTTGGCAGGGGAGGGGGCGGTCTCGGGGTCTGTTTGCGTTGCACGTTCCAACACGATCGTGGTAGTCTGTGTGGCAACCTGGCAGGTGGGGAGGGCTGCAGGATCATTGGAGTCGCCGTCCAAGGCCAGGACTTGTCTCACGTGCTCCTGTTCCATCCAGTCCTGTTCTATGGTGGAGGTGTCTGATGATGGGCCGTCCTGGCGGTTCTTCTCCCCCGCCACACCGCTGGGCAGCGGCAGGGCAAGGTCCTGGGCCCGTTTAGGTGTGCTGGACAGCCGCGCCGGCTCTGGTGCCGTCACCTTGGGCGACTGTGGCGCCCCAGGCTGCTTGATAAGCAGGGGGATGCAGACGTTGTTTCCCCGGGCGCTGGGAGGGGCCCGGGGGTTGATGGGAAGGGACTGAGCATAGAGAATGCGGAACTCCTCGTCAAAGTTCTCGGTGATCTGGCCCGACAGCTCGATGAGATTGCTGCTGTTGAGTTTCCCATCAGTCCAATTGAACCTGAAGAGGAAAGGAGATGCTTAACGAAAGGGGAAAACCCAGTGACAGTTTGACATTTTTCACTTACAGACACCGAGAACGAGGGGCGTAGCCTAGCGGAGGTAAGAAATGATAAGCTGTCATACCGGTATGATCCTGTGGCCACCCTGTTTCCATCAACCAACATGAACCGCTCGTGAACTTTCCCAGTGATCTTGGCTCCGGAACGCAGGAAGTACGTGGCCCCGGTTATGGAGCGCACCCGCATATTCTGTAACGGAAAAAAAAAACCAGCGAGCCAACATAATTAACATTATCATCAAAATGCTAGCTGCTAATCGTGTTTCCCGAGTGACATTCTACTGGTGAAGTGCGGTGTCAACATGAGGGCGTGTTGCATTGGGGAGGCCCAAGGGCTCGCTCGCACCCGCAGCTCATCGAGGCGGACGCCCAGGTTGGCGCACATCAGGAGGAAGGAGGGGATGCAGGACTGGTCCAGCAGGAGGTAGACTGGGACCTTACGCCGGCAGCACGCCTCCTGCAGGTCCCGGAAGATGTCCAGGTCCGTCAGGGAGTCGGTCACCACGGCGATAACCTGTGCCGACACGAACATGTGGTTAGTCGCCCCAGAGCTAGCTGGGGTTATTACGAGAGAGCGAGAGGGACGTGGAACCCGAGCAGAAGTATGGATTAATTTAACCGTTTTTTTTTTTTTCTTCCCCCATGTACAATTGTCAACATTAATAATTTTCACATTTAATTATCCTGAAATGACAAGCGGCACATGGGCAGTTACTATTTCGGTAGAGATGAATATCTACAGGGTGCTTCGGCAACCATTTCAATAACGTTCCGTCTTACTGCATATCACAAGCAACCAGATGCATGTTGGAGCTTATTCACCGAAGAAATGATTTTTACCGGGGGACATTTTTACATTCCTGAAATTCCATAAATCTTTCATCCGGTTTTATCATAATTGTGAACAGTTTCAGTTTCCAACTCGTCAGAACTTTTTATTCGTACCGATTTCAAATCCTATCAACGGCATCTAAACAGATCGCGCAGGGTTTTGTAAGTCTCTCAAATCGCCTTTATTAACTTTTGCAGTCACTTGAGGACGCGGAACCCTGCTATGACATCCTAAATCCCCTGATAAAATTTACATTAAAGGCGTACTCAAGGTGTGGGGAACAAAAAGATTGACATAATCTGGCTCGCCTAAACACGTATATCAAATTAATAATATTTCCGATGACATCAATTGGTGTGAAACTATAACTATAAATAGATATAATATATACGGCAATGAGTGGCGCTAAATGCAACCGCCAAAGTCAAACAAACACAAACGGTGTGTGTAAATCACTGGGGTTAGTCGACGGGAATTAAAAAAACAGGGCGCGTCGAGGCGTATTATCCATGCCAGATGTCTTGACATAATTGCAATTCGTAATTTTCAATGAATAACGTTATGTCCGGATACCACTTGCAACACTGGGAACAATACATAGTCATTCAATCTCATTAACGAAAGATGGTAAACTGACTTCGTTGACGCGTCAAGTTTAAAATTCTCTTATTAAACTGTAAAGTTATCGCAAATTCCCATCGGTAGCGTATTCCTACTTCACACTCCGTGCAGCCCACCCACTCAAAATATGCCACATATAATCCCCCAAATATTACTACCTTTATACCAGAGGTGACGTTTTCAAAGAAGCCCCGTTCCTTATTACTTCGATCAAACAGTCTGGAGATGTATTTACGTTTTTTCCTTTTTGTTTGTGGGGGTTTTTGTGTGTGTGTGTGTGTGTGTGTGTGTGTGTGTGTGTGTGTGTGTGTGTGTGTGTATATAATGAATAGGCTTTAAATAAATACTCACGCTGAAATAACTGTGTATTTATTCATTAGGTTATTCCATCAAGATGCTTCTATAGTTTTGGAATAAGTCAGGAACAAAACTTATCTTTGGGTTTTATTTATTACCTCTTTGGCGCTTTTTATCATTCTTCTGACAGCTTCCTTGCAGCTGTAAATGCATTCGCCGTAGCTCGGCTGGAAGTGGGCGACCGCTCTAGTGATCCCTCGGAAGGAGCCCGCGGTGAACGCCGGCCAGCCCATTTCCAGAAGCGGGGGCTCCACGTCCGAGACGTTTGGAAAGTAAGTCACGGAAGAGCAGTCCATGGAGCTGCTGACGGAACACTCCAACCCCGCGTCCTCGCCGTGGAGCGACACGCATCGTGGCACCACAGTGGAACTGGTGATCCGTCGGATTTCGTCGTCGGAAAGGAAGTTTGGGATTTTCTCTTTCTTTAAAAAACCCAGGTAAGAATCTAACCCGCCAGCGACCAGTTCCTCTAAGGCAAGGCGATGCCTCTCGTTGTACACCTCCTTAATTTGTGCATCGTCCCCACGCTTGAAAAGTCTGGGGCCCGGCGAATCATCCAAGCACTGCGATAAAGCCATATTATAAGAAAACGCCCAGAGCCTCTCATCCACTACTGAACTACGATTCGAATGTAGCGCACTTCAGTTTTGTATCTCGATCAGAGCCGTCCCACAAGTAGCCGGCATTGGCTGCTCCAAAGCTGTTAGACCAGAATGGTCAGTTTGCCTTGCTCCGAAAGACTTCCCCTCCGCTAAAGGTACGCGCTCATTGGCTCAGTTTGAATTTGTAGGAAAACAAGGCAACGTTTATCACCACTGCCACTAAACTTTATTCACCTTACTCGGAAGTCGGAATTGTGTTTACTTCTTACATTCTAACCGACCTGCTATATATATTCGCGCATTCTAGGTAGGCCCAGGTTTTGAACACGCCGAGGATCAAAGTTCCGTACGCGTCGGACATTTTTAAAGCATGTTCGAATGGGAACACTGGACGTTCCAGGCTAACCTGGTCAAGCCGGTACCGTGGTTGCTGGTCTGACCACCCAGTGCCAGGTAGTTTGACTAATACCATTTTTAATATTAAAAATAAAAGGACCTAAATTTACATTTTAATTCGAATTCATGAAACGCAATTAAGGCAGGTATAGTCTGTAAGGAAATTAAGCTTTGTGTGTTTATATATCTATAAAAGTATACTACATGCCATTTAAAGATGACATTCACGTGAATTCATTTCCACTATTTATTTGTTGGTAATACAAAGCAATTGTACAACTATATACACGAAGGACACCCAAGAAACAAAACATTTTCAAAACAGTCACAGAATTTACAAGCAAAAGTATTTATAAATCACAACATTTGTCCTTATGATCAAGTCCCATTAAAAATAATATAATATTAATATATATATATATATTAATAACAGAGTATACAGACCATTATAAATGTGACAAGTTTGGTTCAAATTCAATTGAAATATATATATATATATTTATTTTTTTTAATTAAAAATATATTTACCTTTCAGTGCTTTGTATTTTTGGGAGTTCAGGGGTGGTCTTGGGTAAAGCAGTTCAGGGACACCTTTCCCTTCAGGGCTTCAGTTCAGGGACACCTGTAGAAACTCTTACACTCCTAAAATGCACTCTCTTTAGTTGGATTCTGGCCAGAACGTATCCAGACCCCTTTTCCAAGATGAATCTGAAATGTATTTTGGCACTTCGGAATATTTTGTGATCAGATATTTTTTTGTTTTATGTGAATGTATTCACAATCAAAGTCTTCATAATCAAAATATATAGCTGTATATATGCAGGATGATAGATACATTGCTGAGAACATATGTTTAGTGTTCATATGGAAAATTATACAATGCTTTCATGCCAGAATGATTAAAATCCCAATTTAATAAAAGGATAATAAAAACTGTAATTTTTGGTCAGCCTTTATGTAGAGCAACACATACAGCTTTAAATTCTGCCATTTGTAAAAAGGAGACAATTAAGTGCTAACAGTAATACTACTTCACAAATGTGATGTGCAGAAGTTAACAGTCTCAAACTCAAGTTTAATGACAGCTTTTCCGGATCTCCCAAGAGCGTAAATTTTCCTTCCGTCTCGCGGGACAGGAGGTGATAGGAGGTGCTGAAACAGGAAGCCTGTGACCATATCAGGGTTAAGTACTGACGGCATCTTCATCTTCAACATGCTGGGCTGCATTAAATTGAACACCGACCATTTATAAATAGCACACAAATGTATGTTTAAACATTCAGCAATTAGGCATACGAGTTTCGTTGAATAATTGTAAATATACTTACATTGAAGCATTTTTTTAGCCCAAACTTTTGAAGAAAAACAGGTGATGAATGAAATTATCTATGAATTATTTCACATACCTCATATAGCATAATTTTAATAATGTATGGATTATTCCACATAACATCATTTTGTAGCATAATGGTTATTTTAACCACTTCTTTGATCTTGTTGAACTCCACTACGCATTTTGTCCTGTCTATTGGGCTGTCATTAATTGAAGAATGTCCTGTTCAATTTAATATTTATTATTAAATAATACTTCAGGAAAATGGTTTTTGGTGCACAACATTTGTGTTTGGGAATCAATTTTAGGTCAGTTTATTTTTAAAAATGTCAATAGGTTTATAAACAGTTGTGTTTAACTGGGATCCTGTTTAATAGAGTGCCATTTTTAGGGCAACCAATAATCTACCTGTAGGCTTACATCGTCTCCAGATATTAAAACATTAAATCATAAATAGCCTGAGCAACTAATTCATTCAACTGACTACTCAAAACCAGTAAGATCAAATTACACAGTTTGATTACTGAAGGACGGAACGATTGGTGCCGTCCCTAAGATTCTAACGGTTTCATCAGATGGTGTTGGAAAAACATCAGATATTGCTGAAGGTATTTGTCCTGACATCACAGAACATCAGGCGCTCCTACTTCTCATAATGTGTTGTACCCACCCTGCAGCGGCACTGACGGGTTATGTACAGTCCGATTACCCGAAGTAGCAAACAAATGTTTGCCAATTCATTTTACTAAAAGTTACACTTGAAAATTGCCAAATGCAGCATAAATGGACTAAATATTTGCTGCCGATTTTAAAAATGCATTTTCCTCCCAAAATTTTTACATGAATGTTCTGTATCGTTACTCCAACAAATGCCTTAAAGCAAATAAAATTATATTTTAAATGTTTCAGAGTATACCATTTCATCACAAAACGTTGATCCGCATTCATATATAAAAATGAACCACCTCATGTTATATACACTATACCACCAACTTTACCCACCTACAACATTTAGATGGAACAGCAGGGAATCAATTGTAAAAAATATTAACCGTCTTGACACCAAGGCTACGAGACCAACCACTTTCCTGCTAATTCTCCAATTAGACCAGCTACATACTGGTTTGACCAACTTCAACTGGAACTTCCAGCAGGAAAATGATTTACCTTCAGTAGTTTGACAATTACAGTCCCTTCATACAAATTTCTGTACGAACGCTAAAAGACGGCGGTAAAACGCACGGCGGTGTGTTATAGTCCTCTTAAGGTTCTGACCCCCTTCCCCGCCAACTTCAAAGAACTTTTTTTTTTTAAATACTAAATGTATTTAACAACGTGTTCACACGCACACACCTGAAGACCTGTAAGTCCACGTTTTAATGTTGTCAAAAGAAATCTTCCCAAGTTCGTCCATTCAAATCACACGCCTTAGCATTCCAAAAGAATCATTACAATCAATTTGAGTACATTACTTTTTCCTGTTGGCTCATCAGCTTGTAAGATTCAAATCGATTTTAAAAGATTGAAATACATTTGTTCAAGATAAAATACTGAGGAGTACAATTAATTGAACGCAACAGGAAAACAAATCTGTTTAATACATTTTGGACATGTTAAAAATCCTAAATTTTACAGCTATCTTACACATTTAAATTAGCCATCTAATCTTTCTCTCTGATCTGGAATCCAACCGTACTGACAACTTGGATACAAACTCAAAAATACACTAAGTTAGACTACATGTTCTTCTTTCCAATATGATTTAAAAACTATAAAATGGAAATCAATGGCTTGAAGGAACATTGTGTACAATTTGAGTTTTTAAATTAAAAAAAAAACACCCTGCACAGTACCTTACGGCTTTCCTTTGTCAAGTACCCATAATGCAATGCATACCTCCCAGAATGAATGTGTGCGAGATGTTGGTAAAGTAAAAAAAAGGTAACACACACTATTTCAAAGTTCTAACCCGTGTATTTTTAACCCATCTAAAATGTTCCATATTCCTTCTGATAAAACAGATGTCTTCCTCCGCCGGTCCTCAGTCATAATGCAGCGCCGTGTAAAATATGATCCAAACCACCTGCAATGCCGGACAGAAACATGGGTCCAATTCATTGGGTGTTTACTTTTAAAACATTCTACGAATTTGGAATCTCCAATCACCCCTCAATCGACAATTGAGCCGATTGTTCTGAGCTCGTCACTGTGAATCCTGTCATTAAAACACACAGAGACAGGCGGGTGAAATATGCTGCGCCACCCATCTCTTTCCCACTCTGCAGGCGATACAGCCCGTGTGAGATGTCTCCAAAGCACTGATTGGAGGAGAGGTACCAGTGTCTCTACACTAATGCAAGCCTGTAGGCGCCCGGAGCCAATAGGAGACGCTAGTGACGGCCGAGCAGAGTTTAACTGGCTAAAATGTTCTTAGTCTAAAAAACTGCTGTTTATTTGAACATACTTTTAGTGTCGCAAATTCAACACTACATCTAAAAGCTAACCTCCGACCCGGGACCACAGCTTACTTCCATACTATGACAAACACGTGCAAGATGGATTGAATAGTGAGAGGGGCGCCGTGCCCCTAGAGAGCCGGAGCAGCCCTCTGCTGTGTGCACAGGACGCCCCTCCGTACCAGGAACAAAGCAAAGGAGGTCATGAATCCCTCTTTGGTCAGCTCCCACGTTCCCCCGTACTCCTCCTCGTCCACCTGCTGGAAGCTGCTGAAATAGACGTAGAGGAGGCCGGCATTGATGACGCAGAATCTGGGGAGGCAGGAGGAGAGGCTGAAACATCTCTGACCCAAATCACAGCCAATCACAGCCACGGGAACCTAACCAGTTTCTGACTTCCCCCTGGCTGCACACGCTACTAAAGTAGGATATTTACTGGAGCAGGAAGCCCACTCTCACCGGCAGCTTCTCTCAGTGTATCAGTGTGTGTGAGTGTGTGTGTCTGCGTGAATAAAAGGGAAGTATCACAGTGCTAACAAAGGTAAAGGAAGCTAAATGAAAATCCCTGGATGCATTTTCCCCCATAAGACAAGCTGGAGCGGGAGGATCTGTAATCAGGGGGCGTGGGATGAGTGGGGTGTCGGGTGCTTACATGGCTATTCCAAGGAATCCTTTCAGCGGTACAACTCCCCAAATGACACCGAGAACAACTGCGATGATTTGGCGAAACCAGTAAATCACGTCTAAAAATTCATCCTGTAAAACAAAGACACAATTATGCACACCAAAACAGGCTGAAAATAACTGCCACCGGTATTAAATGTTTATCAGCGTTAAGAGGTTAGCCCTCTTATTAAAATTAAACTCACTGGCTTTAGTTAATCTTCAGAGTGGAAACTAATCTTACTTGTGAACTGGTCACATTAGCTATCGCAGGCAAAATCTTAGAAGACTTGAAAATGGGAGCTGGTTATATTATTAGCACTCGCTAGTGAAGTAAGCGGTTACCACCAACAAATTCGCCAGTGATTACAATACAGAAGGTAACTGAAACGACCGGGCGTACGGAATGACAGGCTAGATATATGGCATAGTGTCCGTCTATATTCATGCCCATTCCAAAAGCGTAGGATACTGACGTCACGTGACCCCCACACTCAACCACCTCGTCAGCGAGACCCTGTATGAAAATCCGACAATAACACCACGCCGCGCTTTACAACATTTGAATTTTGGCCCAAGATCAAAACACTGACCTTTTCGTCCCATACGGCGTTGCTTTTGAACGCTTTGCTCCATGAGGACTGTTTAACTCCCCCATTGGCGAGATTAACTTCTTCTTTCCTCTTTGAACTGCTCGTCATTCTCCGCGACAACTACCGAGCCAGAGACACCGTAGTATTTAAAGCTCCTCTCTTTAGCCAAAAAAGTTGAATGTCGTTTCCAGGTTAAACCAGCTGTAGGCGTTCCTGCTCAACGCAACGTCTCTTACGCTTTCTACAGTACCTCAGACACTTTGAATAGACTGTTTTTAGAGATAAAGCTTTCAGTGAATCCGACATACACTGCTGACTCCACACATATGTTACAGAGTGGGGTTTCAGCGCATGCCTAGAGAGATTGACCCGGTACCTCCAAGCCAATTACAGAGTGCGACATTAACGTCCTTAACCAATGGGAAGTACTGGCCTGAGAATTCTTCAGTTGTTCAGCACTCTTCTTTATTTTGACTCGAGAAAGGCTTGGAAAAAGAACAGCGCCACCAGTTGGAATATTTGAACTAGCTGATTTTATGTTTTGAGTAGTATTTCGAAGGACGTGTATCTCAAGTTCATTACCCCCTAGAATTTAGCATGCATTTTAACTTAGTCGTCTGGAATGAGATTTAATGCTATAGCAGTAATTAATCTGACATTTCAATTGGTCCATCTTATTTTTATTAAAACTTAAATTAAGAAGAAAAACAAGTAATTTTGAGAACATTTTATTTTAATGTTCAGTGTTGTACGACATTGCACATGTGTAGACTACGGCAGAATACAAAAGCTAAAAAGTGGTGAGATGCAAGTGAAGCTATGGATCTGTGATCATGTCTTCCTCGCCTGACCAACAGGGGTGGGCCTACCAATGGAGAAGCGACAGCTAGGAAACCTCTTTGGGCAAATTCCAGCCTTCATCTCAGCACCCAAGATGGCTAAATGACAAACTGAACTAATGCATTTTCAATCCGGTTTTAAATGTTAAGATTTTGTCTGAAATTTGTCTATAACTATTATCGAATCTTGAATACAGAATATTTGTAGAAGCAACAGTCAACGTAATAGTAGTACTGCTATTACATCATATGTTTTTCATTTTATAACATAGACTATAAAACAGTATTTTCATTCTAATAATAGAGGTAAAAATGATAGATAGATAGATAGATAGATAGATAGATAGATAGATAGATAGATAGAT
>JAOYSI010006282.1:10402-21085 GCA_025775065.1 Hiodon alosoides | reverse complement strand
GATAGATAGATAGATAGATAGATAGATAGATAGATAGATAGATAGATAGATTGATTGATTTGGTCAACATTGGAAAGCCGTTATCAACAATTTAACAGTTCCCATTCCTGGCAGGAGGTGTCGCTAAATGATTCGATGACGAAGATGATCGCGAGGTTGTAAATGTGTGTGACTGGTTGGTGATGGGAGGGGTGCAGGTATAGGATGTTAACATTTTTTATTTGCCCACTAGATGTCCCGTCCCTATCGTCCGTGCCAACAGACAAACAAAAAACATCATACCTGTACAGAAAAATCCGCCACTTGTATTTAAAAAACATCGCGTTTATTTATTATACGTACTGATTTAAAAAAAAAAATTAAGTGTATATTTGGATCACTCATAAATATGGATCGGATTATTAAATAGTTATCAGAGTAAATTATTGGGATATCGTGTCGAATTAATTAAGCAATTAATATATAATATCTAAACATTACATGCGTGTGTGTATTATAATGTGTGCTTAATATGAGTACTTAGGTTAAAATATCTTATAACTGACAGTTAATTATAAACGCTCAATCACTTTATAGATTGTAATTGAAAATGACTATTTACATTTTGGACGTGTTAGCACGATACCACCACACCAGAACCACGACTATAATCGGGTTCCACCAAAATATATCAAGACCACCCCGAAATAACATTTGTACGGTTAACTTAAGCAGTGAACCGCCGATCGTCTGCGACTCAGATGTGATTGAGCGGAGGGACGGCAAACGAACCAAAAAATCAACTTCGGTTTGGAACTGATGTTGTTGAAGCGCGAAAAACATGTCCCAGAATTTAGGCACACATATTGTTTTTGGTGGATGACGATTTTGATCACGTGCTCCCGGGTTCGGACGCCGTATATTTCCAGTCCCCCTCTCATTTAATGTCACTAAGAAATAAACGGGACTGAAGGAGCCATTAAAACGTACCGTTTTGTGGTCACTGTCGGGGTTACACCAGTACACCCGGTGCAGTTGAGGAGATAGGTCCCACCCCCTCATTGCAATAGGCATAGACTGGAGCCCAGATCGAATACAATTTATTTCTGTATTAATTGTTGGAGATTTCCTTATTATCCGTCTCGGATCAGCCACAAGGTAAGCGCGCGTTTGGACTGTTTTATTCCAGCTACGCTTGGGGAGAGTTAGATTCTTCCCAAAGTTGCGTTACTTAGCTAGATTGCTGTCCTATGCTATTTACCTATGCTGCGGCGTAACCGGGGCAGTTTACATGAAGTCGCCAATGTATAAAATGGCGACAGTTGGTGGAGGGCGCCCAGTCACGATTTTGTTTTTGAAGGGTATACTCTTCCCCCCCCACGTTTTCACTGTAAGCTCTGCGTTGTACCGAACAAGTTCTAAAGCAAGGAGCTGGGGACTGGGTAACTAGCAAGCTATTCTGCAGTGAAAGGGTTAACATGCCAGTTTTGTTACAGTTTCAGGAATTTGTTCGGCGTTCCAATTGCTTACTCACGACATCACGCTGTTTAAAGGGTATTAGAATTTCCTTTGATGACATTTGTTTTTGAAAACTCACTCGCGTGTGTGTGTGTGTAATGTGAATGGTTAACCTGTCTCCGTACAGGTATGCGTGCAAAAGATCAAATAAAGTGTAATAGTGGCGTGCTGAGATTAATACTAGGCTGGTTAGCTAGAATTGAGGCTTTGTTTCAACTGCTCTTAATTTTGCTTTACCATTTTTATATGTTTACTTCACAATATAGTGTAACATCTTAACCAACTCACATGGCAGAAAAAGTTGTCTTTCCGATGTGATATCACTACGTTTCCTCTGCCAATATGAGTTTTCTGGTGTATCTAGTAACGTTAAATCTAAATTTACTAAATAAGATTAAAAAAAAAAAAAAAAACAGAATATTACCTTCGCTGTATTTGGCCGTACAATAGTGTCGGCTGAACTAGATTGGTTTATGCGTAGCTGAAGAGTACATTTTCACTATGATTATGTATTTATAATGCCCGGCTAACGCAGTAGGATTACACATTCCTGTCTTCGGAGATGCGTTAGATTTATTTATTTTTTGTTCTAATGAAGCACTTATTTATTTCTTCATACGATGTTAGTGGTATTTATATGAACGCCTCGTCATTTACTAAAGGATGAATATCCAACTTTACTAACTTGACCTTAATGATCTATCCGCCGCCCACAAATTACAAAATCGTGGTTCTTGTTTTGCGGCTTCGAAAAATCCCACACAACTGCGCGTGTCACGTGTAGTAGAAACTCAGTGCGACACGCGTGCATAATGTTCTGCATGCGCTGGTCTCTAGGGAAACAATTCGTGACGTGTTCCCTTTGCCCACCCATCTTAGTGATGCAAATTTGTATCGCAGACGTTAACAAGAAAATATTTCGTCTATGTGTTGACTTGCGGGTCTCGGGGGGAATGTTCTGGTTTTTACCTAAAATAAAAGACAGATTAGGCCCTTCTAGCGATATTATAGGGCAGTACTTTTCAATAACTTTCTGAACTGCTATTAAAATTAGTGATTTTTTAAAGTGTATATCAAATGTATTTTTTGTGAGTAATGTGTTTTTAAAAAGCATACACTTGCCCCCCTCCTTACCTACAGAAGTCGAAGCACCTAAGATGAATGTGTACTTCAAACACTTATGGGGGGGGGACAGCCAGGCTAGACCACTTGGAGCAACAGGCTGGCTTTGAGCTCACACCAGGAAACGTCAGCTTTCATTGTGAGTCTCAAAGAATGTCTCCCCCTTCGTCCGTTCTCAGCTGCAGTAATGAGGCCAGACTTATTGCCTTTCATTTGGATTCCATGCAATTTGAAACGATTCAACGCTTGGTTTGTGACCATTACAAAGCATGTTAGTGTATACTGAAACGAATCTTGCGGGACAAGGGGTTTCTTAAAAAGAGAGAGAAATTTGAAGAACATCCTTTCTATCCCGCTTGGAGAGTGCAAGCTAAAGAAAGGTTTTCTTATTTCCTTTTAAGTCCAAAAACATCAATGGGTCTAAATTTAGAGGGGTAGAACGTCAGGGTCCACTTCCTCACTAGTACATCAAAGGATCTGGTAGTCTTTCTTTTACAGGAAAACTTGTATGGTTCGACAGTGAGAGTTGAGAGTTGCCCTGGAGGTTCTCTCATAGAGGGGCCTTGCCAAGCCTCCCCCATTGGCTGCTCACCAGACCTGACTACAGGAAGGAAGTGCTAAATAACCGGAGTAAGCATTAAACAATCGCCGTTGTGGACTTGAAAGTGGTGGAGGGAGGCAAGGAGGTGTTCGAACTTAAGAAGGACAAACTAGGTCGCACGGTTTTTGTGTAGCAACATCTGGCTCCAGCCTTTCCGAATCCCCCTCTTCCGTGGTGGGGGACATTTTATCCAGGCAGAGGTGGGCTGCCGGGTGGAATTAGAGGTTCCTGAGTAGGCACGACTACATTTGCGTTGCCACTTATCAATGAACAATTTAAACTCCTTGAGACCTGGTCGGAGGTAATGTGGTATCACTTTGTAGATGGGCACGGATGCCCAACCATAACAGCGAGCAGAACCGTTGCAACGGTGCACACAGCAATACCTGGCCAAGCAACCACTGTCTGCATGGCTTCGGTAAACCCTGTGAGTCAGAAAGTAGGTAGGCCGTTTTGCCAGCAGTCCCAGTGGAGCTGGAGCTGTATTCAGCTGCAGTATTCATGAGCCACGCAGGCGAGACAAAAGCACTGATCTGGAAAAGGTGAAATGCTGGAGTCCGCTGGACAATGGGAAGCCAAAGAGACCCAGGCCATCAAACAGAACATCTCCCCCCCCCCCCAATGAAGAATGAACTGCTCAGCTTGCGTGCAGCTGATGGGTCCACGGGATGGCAATCTGTTTAATGGTCTCGTCCCTTTGCAAACGGGTGAGTTTCAGTGTGTGTGTGTGTGAGTGTGGCGTGTCGGTGCACCGGCTGGATAGTTCATAGAGGAACATTCCGGAGGCTTTGGAGTTATCCTGGTCAGAGGAGGAGGTGGGAACGGAGGAACTGTGTGTGTGTGTGTGTGTGTGTGTGTGTGTGTGTGTGTGTGTGTGTGTGCGCACTGAAAGGAAAAGAGACACCTTGTTGTTTCCTCTATGGCTCTTCACACCTCCTGCCCCATCCCCCAACTCCAGACCTGCCACCCATCCCCGTTCTCCACAAATGAGTTTGCGACCTCTTTGCATGGGTAGCAGAGGAAAGTGGCCAGGCCGGGCTGTTACTCACGCCTTTCTGAAAGCGTTGGAACTGAAGATGCAGATGCAGTTGAGCGATCATTCACCATTCCAGCCAATGGCTGCCACCTTGGGGCTGAGGCGCTGGGTCCCGTGGAGGCTCACGCTTTTCCGCGTGACTGGGTCGCGCGCTCGCACCGTGCCCAACAGCGTTCCCGCTCGCGGATAAAGCGCCCTTTTTAATACGTGACCTGGTTTCTGTGCCCCCTTCCCCTCCCCCCGTCGCCTGGTTTGGGAGCTTGTCATGCGAAACGGGAAGCTGGAGCCAGAGGGCCTTTAAGGACAGCCTTTGTCTGAGCCGTTGGGGACTCCCGGCACCGGCAAACCCCAGAGGTGGGCAGGTGCAAAGCCGACTGGGTCGAGCCGGCGTCAATAATGAAAGATCTAAAATAATGCAGTGAGTATTTAATCAGCTTAGGCCAGGTGAGTAGATTTCCCGTTGCCCATAAGTCGAAGTGCAGTGGGCACAGAAAGTGCTAGGGCCTAAATGGAATGGAGGTTAGAGACTGGGCGTGCGGGGGAGGTTGCCACGTTTCTTTGGCGGCTCAGACGATAGGACGGCCTCCGGACCTGTGGAGAAATCCAGGCTTGTGCCTCTGAGTTGTCCCTCTGGCTTCCCCAGCTCTCCGGCGAGACGCACCCTGACCCCACCGCTGTCCGACAGCCTTGCATCTGGATTAGAGGAGTAAGATGGCAGTGACCTAGATTTTCCTCCCCTGCTGGAAGGCTGCCACGCGGCGCGTGCTGTGCCTGAATGGCGTCGTCTCCTTTTATTTAGGCATGGCCAGGCATCTGCGGTAGGCAGAAGTTCCGCCGCAGACCGCACGGGCTGTCAGCCCCGCCTCCAGAGAACAGTGCTCCGGTCTAAGCGGACCCGGGGGTTGCGAGGACGGATGGGTCAGGTGGGAGGTTGAAATCCTCCCCATCTGTCTTCTCTCTAAAAGTCTGTGTCGGGGATTGCTGTGCTAGGGTTGCAGGACCTGGCTGTTACCACTGGGCCACTGTCTGGGTCTGACTGGCTTTTTAAAGTTGACTTCCCTCATTGGAAGATACCTCAGACAAGAAAAAGAAAGAAAGGGGTTGGTAGTGACTCAGAGCTTCCTTATTCTGCTGCTTAAGCCGGACACACGCACATGCACACACACGCGCTGAGGTCATGCCGTTCACATCTGCTCTGCATGTGGCGGGGAGCAAGCGTCGCCATCAGGGGTTTACATGGCTGTGGAACGGACCCAGTGGAAAAGGCTGGCCCGAGGATGAACTTTGTCCTGAACGGACCTCACAACCGGTGGCGCTCTGCGTGTCTCTGGGGAAGGTGAATGTTTTGCTGCAGATCATAGGGACCAAGCCGTCCTTGAGGGCATGGATGCGTTGTGGAGCTGAAGAGTGAAGGAGTCTTATTGCTTTTGTTTAGTTGCTTAACTAAAGCTGTAGCACACACTCATACAGAGCGGCTTACATAGCGGACAGTTTAGCACTTTTCTGGGGGGCTGCCGGGTGTTTACTGGAGCAGTTCGGGTACAGCGACGGGGCCCTTTCACGCTCTTTACCCCTGCAACCTCCACTGTTGTTCACTGTTGCCCATAGACAGGCCGCAGCGCGAACACGGAACTACGCAGGCTCTACGCAGATTGTTTTTCTAGGAGCACCTGTGCACACTCATAGTCTCCATTCTCGTGCTAGGGCTCCATTCTCGTGCTAGGGCTCCATTCTTTGCAGGTTCAAAATCCAGCCTAACAATGCAAGATGTAAATCCTGCAGAGATTTCCTGGCATTGCAGTTGGAGAAGTAACCCATGTGGCAATTTATCGGAATTACCAATATTCCCCAAATCAAATTCACAGAATAAAAAATAGTTACTAGTATTAACACAATATAATTTTGTATTTTTATGGTACTGTAAAACTACTGTGCTTTGTTGGGAATGTTAACTAATGTCAGCTGAATTTTATATATGTATATCTCACAGTTGTCGTCATTAGGGAAAGCTCAGTTTCTTACTGCACTTTAACCGCAAAACTACGGCACTTTTGTACGTCGCTCTGGATAAGAGTGCTAAGTGTAAGCGTATATACCGCTAGCCAGTTCAGCGTCCCGTACACAAGCTTCGGCTGCAGAGCATGTTGAGCTGGCTAGCTGAACATAAGCAGAAAGACACGAGAGGCAATGCTATACCGTGAATACAGGCCCCCTCTAACAGCGCCTACTGCTAGTGCTAAAGGGTAGAAATCAGCTAGCTTTTGTCATGTGTACACGATTCAGATAATTGCAACCTTCAGTCCTTTTATCTTGCATTTTGGGCAACTAGAAGCAAGGTTTTTGCTGGCCAGGGAGAAATTGAACTCGCATTTGGTGAGTGGCATGTTAATTTGGCCCTACCTGTATCCCTAGACCAGGGCCGTGAATAGGTTTGTCCTGACCTGAATCAGGTTATCTATGGAAAAGGATATTTGCACATTTCCTGTGATTTGTTTTATGAAGAATAATTACGCTATCGTCTGTTTGTTTCATTCACCTGTAGGTTTCTAGCCAGCCGCTAGAAACGCCTTGGAGCAGGAAGGCGGTCCTAAGACCACGGTGGGAGATGAGTCGACTCTGTGTCCCCCTTGTGGCTGGCCCTCGCCACTGAGCAGGCTGGGCACAGCCATCAAAGGGCAGAGGGATCACCCAGGGCCACCGCAGTCATGGCCAGCAAGAGGAAGTCCACCGTCCCTTGCATGATCCCGCCGAAGATGGGGAACAAGATGGAGGAGGAGTGGGACGGCGGCCTCCCGACCTGTTCGCGGTCTCCAGCCCAGGATGGCGTCTTCTCTGCCCCTGGTTTGAGGGAGGGGGAGGGGGAGGAAGAGGAGGAGGAGCCCATTTTGAAAGGACAGGGTTCCAAAGAGATCGATGAGACTTCCAAGCCAAAGGGCGGCAGTCTACTGCAGGAGCCAGGCACCCACAGCTGTCAGCTGTGCCGCTTTGAGACCCAAGACCTGAACCTCTTCCTGGACCACGTGTACAGCAGTCACCGGGAGCCCAGCTTCCATTGCCTGGACTGCGGGGTCTCTGCCCGGAAGTTTGAGGGCCTGGCCCTGCACAATGCCCGTGCCCACCCCAGCTCGGCTAGCACCACTCTGCAGGTCAGAGCGCGTGACGGTTGGACCACCGTGGAGCAAAGCGTGCTTTCAGGCGAGTCTGAGATCTCGGTCACCAGGACACCCATCATGAGGAGGAGAGGCAAAGGTGAGCAAAGGAGGATCGCCATGTCCCATACCGGGGAGGAGCCTAGCTCAGCTGTTGCTGCTGCCCCCGGTGGTCAGGAGGCAGTGGTGCAGGAACCCATCAGCAAGGCGTCGCTTCCGTCAACTGTGAAGATAACCAGTGGCCTGTGCCTGCCCCCCCCGCCAAAGTCCTCTGTCGGGCAAATGGTACCGGAGGTGCAAAACCGAAGCTCTAACCAGAGACTTCCTTCTCCTGTCACAACCCCTTCTTCTTCCATCTCCTTCTCTGCTCCCGCCTCAACATCCTCCTCAATCTTCCCTTCCCCCTCCTCCTCATCTTCCTCCACCAGCAGCAGCCCCCGGAACTTGCCAAAGGTGATGATCCCGCTGAGCAGCATCCCCACCTATGACCCCGCCATGGACACCAGCAGCTTCCTCAGGATCGCCTTCAGCAAGTTCCCCTACCCCACCAAGGCTGAGCTCTGCTACCTGACCGTGGTCACCAAGTACCCCGAGGAGCAGATCAAGATCTGGTTCACCGCACAGCGACTCAAGCAGGGTATTAGCTGGTCGCCAGAGGAGATCGAGGATTCCCGTAGGAAGATGTTCAACACGGTCATCCAGCCGCCGTCCTCCGTGTCCCCGCGCCACCAACCGCAGCGCTTTCCCCCTAACCGAGGCTACGGCCCGACCCAGCAGACCGTCACTGTGCTGCCCGTTTCCATGAGTTCCACCAGCGCCTCCCACGTCCTGCGGGGCAGCACCAGCCGTGGAGGGGTGATTGTCACCCAGCCCGTGGTCGCCAATGGCATCACCGGCAGCCCTCTCACCCTGGCGGTCACTCCCAAGCCTCAGGTGGCCGCCATGCCCTCGGTGCAGACCAGGCCTGCTGCCGCGTTGTTCGCCGACAAGGCCGCAGGAGTTGCGGTGGGCATGGTCGGTAGTAGCAATCGCGGCTCCATCAGTAGTAGCAGTACCAGCACCAGCAGCCACACCAGCATTATAAGTAACTATGGCAACAGTACCAGCAAAAATAACTGCAATGGCGGGACTAATACCAGCAAAATCTTTAATAGTGGACCCAGCAAATCAGTGGAGCTAGCGCCGCCAATTCCCGGCGGTGTACGTAGCTCGGTACCCTGTGCCTTCCTGGATCCCAGCTTCTACAAGAGCAAGAAGTCCCAGGAACAGCTGGGCGTCCTCAAGCAGAGCTTCATCCGCAGCCCCTTCCCCGAGCAAGAGGAGGTGGAGCGACTCACCCAGATCACAGGCCTAACCATCCGGGAAGTGCGCAAGTGGTTCAGCGACCGGCGCTACCACAACCGCAACCTTAAGGGCCCGCGACCCGGCCCTGGGGTCCACTTCAGCAGGGGCTTTGTGCCGGAGATCGCCGATGCCCCTCCTTCTGTCGGCTTGGAGACGAGGTCACAGCGTACCTTAGGCGGCAGCAGCCCCTCTCCTACACAGCAGCAGGCACCTGCTATACACGTTCACCCTTGCAGATCTACCCCGGCGCAGACCACAGCTTTCTCTACCACCATCCACTACAAGAGCTTTGCACTGGATCCAGCGCCTTCCAGCCAGGTGGCGGATCGGCTGCCAGCCGAGATTGACCGCTTGTCTTCGGAACTGCAGAAGAAAACATTGCCAGAGGGGGAAAGGGAGAGTGAGCAGGAGGTGGTGGAGAAAAGGGACATGGAGAGACAGGGCCACATTCTCAAGGAAAAAGAGAGGTGTGAAGCGGAATATCCCTGGCCAGCGACGCAGAGAGATCAACGGCCGGAGGAGGAGAGACAACAAGACGAGCCGTCTGACCAGGAGCCTAAAGTAAATCCCATCAAGATAAACCTGAAAATGCTCAAGGTCACAGAGTCTTACACCAAGCCCGAGACAGAGGACGGGCGGCCTGTGCTCAAGGTCACAGAGTCTTACACCAAGCCCGAAACAGAGGACGGGCGGCCTGTGCTCAAGGTCACAGAGTCTTACACCAAGCCCGAGACAGAGGACGGGCGGCCTGTGCTCAAGGTCACAGAGTCTTACACCAAGCCCGAAACAGAGGACGGGCGGCCTGTGCTCAAGGTCACAGAGTCTTACACCAAGCCCGAGACAGAGGACGGGCGGCCTGTGCTCGGGTCAGAGGCGTCTACTCAACGGCACGGCGTTGAGCCGTTTGACTGGCCGGTCGGGCTGCCGCGACCCAAGGTGGTGCACTGGTTCGGGGACAGTCCGCTCCTCCACACAAACGGGCAGGTGATGTGGCCAGGAGGCCACCAGCAGACAGCAGGCGAGGAAGAGGAGGAGGAGGAGCAGGCAAGGAACAGCAAAAGGGATGAAGCCCAGACCCTGAGGGAATCTGCTGCCGTCCCCGGGACACCAGAGGGGCAGGGGGAGGAGCGGGGCAGTCGGCCGTCTGGGTTACGGGATCAGTCTGTCTGTCTGGGATTGGCCATACCCGAGGCCCGTGTAGCCGAGCGGACAGAAGAGCGGGACCAAGGGGCAATGAGGGAGCCGGACCCTGGGCAGTCCTGGGGCAGTGTGGCTCCCTGGGAGATGGTGGCCCCGCCCACCAAAGCCAAGTGCATGACTCTCAGTCCGCTGAAGGCTCTCTCAGGTACGCGGTGGGGTTCTCTAAATGTAAACATCATGCTTGATGAGTAAAAAAGATCGCGATATAATGAACACAATTGACTGAGGGCCTCTGTCTTACATTCTGGTTTTTATGTCCACCCTTTCTTAAGATCCCCCCCTCCCTTAGAGTGACTGTTTAGACTTGTTTGTTTAGATTGTGTGTTTAGATCGTGAAATCAGTCAGACAGGAACACTTAATCTGTGGGAGAGGGCAGATCATGGCACAAAACCAAACAATTTTATGTATTTATTTTTAAAAGTAGTTTCCCGTGAGCACCAGTAGCTGGCTTAAAAAGACACCAAAGACACTCCTGACAGCGAGCAAGCACTTGTAGTCCCTCGGGTGAGCGTTGTCAATCATGCAGCCCGAGTTTACACTTATGGAGTTAACACTTATGGAGTTTACACTTATGGAGTTTACACATGGAGCTGCCCTATTCAAGGAAAACACCAAGCACCAATATGGTGGGGGTAAAGTTGTGGCAGGGAGTCTCCACCACACACAGAGATCACCTTCTCACGTAACCAAACCACGGAGATCACCTTCTCACGTAACCACACACAGAGATCCC
>JAOYSI010006281.1:0-12954 GCA_025775065.1 Hiodon alosoides | reverse complement strand
CAGACCTCTACATGCTTTGTAAGTTGGAAAACCTGCAAAATTGGCAGTGTATCAAATACTTGTTCTCCCCACTGTATGTTGCAACTGATCTGACTCTGAATCAGAGTGGCGCTGATTCAGCTCAACGATTTCCCACCCTCATAAAAATCAAATTGTAGATTAGAGGCGTGCAGAATTTTGAAGATTTACTAGCACCAATAGATTTCATATCAACTTGTGATTAATAAACAATGAAGCTATTGAACCTCTACCACGAAGGTTAATTTCATCAGCATGAACCAAAGTATGGCTGGAGTATTTGGACCAATCAGGCCACGGTAAAGGTAATTTCTGTGCAAAAAGCTGCCAAGTCTTTTGGTTTGGTTCAATGTACACTGTGTTTTGCATGAATTGCAGTGTTATTAAGTAATAAGTCTGATATGCCTGGGTCCTTCGACTTAACATATTAATATCGGCGGCGTTGACATGCCTATTACGTGTCTGTAAATAGGATTTAGGCAATACAACACAATAAAAGTCCAGCTAGAAAGACTAGGTACAATATCCTAATTTCATCTCATAGCCCACAACCACAAATTTCTATGTATCAATTAATATTTGTGTGTGTAGGTGCATTCTGTTCATTCAAAAGATGTGCTGGAGCTATTTAGCTGACTACGTCCATGTGTCTCTTCATTTAAATTTCACGCTTTCTTGGAATTGATTCACTATATGGACAAAAGTATTGGGACACCTACACATTACACCTACAGGAGCTTTTATGACATCCCATTATTAATCCATAGGCATTAATATCGAGTGTGTCCCCCCTTTGCAGCTATCACAGCTTCCACTCTATTGGGAAGGCTTTCTACAAGATTTTGGAGAGTGTCTGTTGGAGTTTTTGCCCATTCTTCCAGAATTATTTAAAGAATGAGAAGGCAATGTGCCCACATAGGTGAGCATCACCGGTTCATGCCAAGAGTTTTCTGCACATCGGGATATTCTGTTTTCTTATCATCTGACCTCCCAACATGTGCTGCTGGAGTGGAAGGCCATGATGACAACTTTGTGCTGCTGCTGCTGCTGCTGCTTGACCCAAGAACACGTATATTTTATGTCAAATAATTTTACTTTGGCATATCAAAATATTCCCAATTCATAAAAAAATATATTACATATTGATAACAAAGTACTTGCCATATCCTCAAAATGTATTCGCCCCAATGAGTGTCATAACAGAATAAATGATAAAATTTAGGATTGGAGATTTTTTGCTTCTATTATATTCTATTTAAACAAAAGCTCTGCCTCACCTCACTAAGTTTTTGTGGCCAGGGACCCTGCCCCATCAAGCACTTTCAATGGTCAAGCCCCTCGGCCTTCTAAAGCGTACATTTAACCATTGATTTTCAAACAAAATAATTACTTCTTATTCCCAGTCTCCAATATTACTCCCCAAAAATATATGAAGCAATTTCAGCAATTAAATTCCTTTAAGATTTCTGAACTATAAACAAACATTGCTTTCTACTCTTACAACTGTATGGCTGTTGCCTCTGAGCAAAAAAATATATTTTTTAATGTTATTGCATTCACATGTACATCATCAATTTATTCAATGAAGGAAACTGACAGTTATGTGCTTCCCACCATTTTGAATATGTCTTTAAAACAGTTTAAAATACAGGGGAAAGATTAAAGATTAAGATAAGGAACGTTTTTGATTACAGCATCTTAATTGATATGTCCATTGTTCTTGGGCGTGTCCCTCTATAGCCTTTGTCCATCCAAATGCTGAAGTTTATTACATTACTGCATCAGAAAAATTATATTAACAACAGATGTGAACCTCTTGCCATTGTATGGAATCCTGCAAAACTCAATGCAACAGAACAGAGGACACAGAGGTCAGCAGAGACGTAAAGAAACAAAACGGAACTGAATGCAATGAGTCAAACAAGAGTACAAGAATTATACCATGGTACACTGTGACCAAAACTTCACTCTGGGGAAAGAGAGAACAAAAAAAAAAATCTCTCTCTCTGTTCTCTGACTGATACGACTTTCTGTCTGTTTCTACACTTGGTATGGGTTACTTTCTACACTTAAGTAACCCCTACCAAGCAAAATGAATAATAATAATATCTTACAATTTTATTGTTTACGATAAATGAAGATTTTAAGACCAAGTGTGTGAACAAGCACCAAATCCCTTTATGTTTATATACGTATATAGTGATGCCTGTAATAAATATTTATCTTCCCAGGTTCATTAGCCTCTCCCTGGTTGTAGAATCTGGAAATCTAAATAGTTAACCTGTGATGGTCAACGGCCACTGCCACGACCACAAGTTACTACTAAGTTATATACAGTAGAATACTGGAAGATGGGCAGTCAACTCAGAGAAAGCATAGGTTCAGATGCAACAGCCAGCATGGACTTCAGGTAGACAGCATCCTGTGGTCCAGAGAAATGCCTCTCATTTAGCTATTAGTGCCCAAGAAAAAAGGGCTGTAACAGGGTAGGCATTAGAATCATGGAAAGGTTAATGATTTTCAGTTTAAGTGATTATTTTAGGCTTACCACTAGTGGTCAGTAGTGATGTTGGGAAACCTCAGCCAATGGGACTGAAATAAATGACTAGCACGAGCTAGCTGTTCACAATGTGAGATGTCTCTTTATTACGACATTTAAGTGAACAGTACAGAAAGTACCAACTGCTCATCAGCAGACAGGGGGGAGAGCCTGGATTCTACCTGTTGAGTTTGGCTTCAGGGTGTTTGCAAGGCAGTCTCTTTGGAGACTTGCAGAAGCTTACCAGCCAACAGACCTCACAGAGACAGGTGTATTTAATCTGAAATAATCAATCATGAGGCCCTCTTATTGCACACATATTGACGCCTTTAACTAATTGAGTGAATTCTGAAGAAAAATGGTTGTGCCTTAGCATGTTTAGAGGTGTCATAGGTGATTATATAAGTCTTACCTCTAGTGGTCAGTAGTGACGTTGGGAAAGACAGTCTCATTGGAGTTTTCAAGTCAACAGTAGCAATGGCAACACTTTTCATCAGGCTAGTTGTAGTTATGGTGGAATCACTTCTTTTAATTCACTGTACAACGGTGGGACATAACAGAGGAAGGTGTATTTAATCTGAAATAATCAATCATCAGGCCCCTTTTATTGCTCACATATTGAGGGTCTTTGACTAACTGAATGAATTCTGAAGAATATGCGCCTTAGCTTATCAAACACTTTTCCACTTTTTCCCTCAAATAAGGATGACTGAGATAACATTGTATGTTGGGTAATAGGAGAGAAAAACAGCATGCTAAATTAAAAAAATAAATATCTAGACAACTAAATTATCGTAAGCGATAGTGGCAGACTGGGTATAAAATTACACCCAAATAATTTTATTCACCTTCCCCACATTTCATCAAATCTAATGAAAGCCTGACCCCTTGTGGGTCAAACATGCAAAATAATGAAGGGGTTCTAGACCTGCAATACTTAACAAGCAGAGTAATTCTAAAAAAATAAGTTTGTAAAATCAGTTAAAATAGTAAATAAATAAAAAAATCCCTTTAAAAAGTCACTGATTCTACAGTGTGTCATTTTTAACAAAAAGACTTAAACGAAGGGTTCTCAGGCCAAAGTAGTACCTCCTCGTTGTTTAGAATATTTACTATTAATTGCAGATTTCCTTGAACACATGAACAAAGTGTTGCTTCAAAGACAATGGTATTAATAAGAATTTTAGCATTCTGTACCTACCTATTGATTAAACAGAAAGCAGCCCTTTTTCCAGGATATAGTTGACATACCTGAGTGGGGCTCCCTCAATGAGACCACACTCTGGTGCTTCCAAATAAAGAATTTTAAAGGGAGAAAGCACGGCTATCTGGGGAGAGGGATTTAAAAATGTTTACTGGAAATTTCAGTTTTTTCTCATTGTCACTATTTGGTTTGTTTCTTATATAATTTACTGAAGAGCTGAAAAGTTTTCATTATTCTGTCACAAAAGGGTCTTTCTTCTGTTCTTAAAAAAGCTCAATGAAAGCCATAAACTCAATTTCCCTGTGTACGATTATTCTGAAACCTGGCATGCCTGGCGTACCAGAAAGACATTGTCGTCAGTGGATTTAATGAATGAAAACAGCCTGTGGTGTACACCAAAGCACAACAACTGAAGCTGGTCTACCACCCAACCTGTGTTGTCTATTTAGGTGTGGTGCATGCTGGTGCATGGTGCTGACTTTGTGATGACCTTGGGGAACCTGTGGACTTTGTTTAAGAAAATTGAGGTGGAAACCCTGCAGATTAATCCCAAGAATGAACCCTTCTCAAGCGACAGATGAACTTACTCTGACATCTGCAGTGACGGCAGTTTGTATGGACTGAGGTCTGTGCTAGAGTCCCGGGGCCTGTCCTGATGGAACACAGAGAACAACAAAAAAGGACACAAAGCAACAAGGGAATAGGGGCTGGTCTGGTCATAGACAGCCAAAAAGGAGGAAACAGTCTTCATCGAGGGGAACCCCTGCCTTCAACAGTTGCCTCTCTGCTCTTGCGAGCAAACTATTGTTTGTTCCTCTTTATCAAACTATTTTTGTCCGCTATCTTTCCCCATTTCCTGTTCTCCTTATTTTGTTTGTGAGCCCCCTTGGTTTAATTAAGTTTTATATCTTTAACAAGTTGTCCGTTAATTTCATTTAAATATCACCTTAACTCTTGTGTGGTGTTCATGTTTTTGTTATTCACCCAATGTTCATTATTTGTTCACCCAAAACATGATTTGTTTTTTTAAAACAATACAGCCATAACAATTTACATAAAATACTTATAATCAAAACATGGGTGGAATATGTATATTCAACAAATATAAACAAAACAAGATTTTCATCACTATTAATGTTTATTGTTTTGAACTGAACAAATTGGAAGGACACAATTTACATGCAGTATTTTATGGAAAAGATGAATGAGCCCCATTGTACACAAATTAAGGCCAGTCGACACACCACGTGTGGCACAGCATGTATGTGTAGTGTGTGTTCCTGTCCTTCTTGGGTCCACACAAATTGCAGCGCTTCCTTTTGTTGCTACCGGCTGAAATCTAGAATGAGGAAAACACTTAGATCAGATATTTTACTAACATCTCACTCATTCACTCACATGTATATATTTACAGCAGCCAAGGTAGGAGAGTCAGACACACACACACACAACAACATCACTCACACTTTCTTCTGGTATTGGAGTTGTTGGTTCTATGGGAGATAGGGCATCAGTCTCCTCCTCTTGAATCTTCCTCACGATGGCTGCAGAAGCTGGGGTCCTTGGGATTTCCTTGGGATGTTGCCTCCTCTGGATTTGAGGTCTTACCAATGCCTTGCCCAGCTCCTCCAGAAAGAGCCATCTCCTCTGGAGCTTCCCTCTGTTCCAATCTGGGTTCAAAGCCAACAAGATAACAAATGCGTTGCACGCCAAGTTGGCCAAGATGTTGAATAATAACACAAGTGGCCAGAGTATGGTTCTTCTTTTGCAGCTGTAGCCAGTCACCAGCTTAAACTGTCCACCCCTCCTTTTGTGGCATTGTAATCCATTATGATTTCTGGTTTTTGATGTTCCTGGCCGCAGACCCTCCGTACTCATGAGCACCACATTTTTGCCTTTCTTTGGCACGTAGGACACTTGTGACGTGTCGGCTGTGAACACAAACTTAGAGGAATTGATAGACCTGATCCGTGTATTCAACAGCTGAGGTGGGAGCTCGGTCTTATTTTTTTGTACTGTCCCTACCATCTTCAGCTTCCACTTGAGGAAGCTTGAGCAAAGTTTTTGCATGTATCAAAATAATGCATTGTTATAGCATTGTGCAGGTTCCCGCGAGGCACTGTGTCATTTCATACACTAAAAAAGGGTAAAGAGTGTGAGAAAAGTGGGAGACAGGCAGACAGGCAGGAAGACAGACAGGTTTTTGGTTCTATGTTGAAACTGCAGGCCCAGGGCGGAAGAAGACAGAGTGAAGCATAAATAAACTTTTTGTTTCATTTTTACTTTTTTACCTACACACACACACTTTTTCACACTTGTATTACCCTCTGGTCCAAACACCACATATATAATATAAATGTGTCGGGGGGTGCAAAGTGTGCACTTATTGAAACGTACTTTTACAAGGTCTTCACTGAAAATGAGCCAAGGCTAATGAGTCTCAGGTTGAAAAAATAATTTTTCTTTCAGTAAACATAAAAAATGGGTCCCACAGACCCGAACATCACACAAGGGTTGACCAAAATGTACCCTTAATACAATTGGTCAATGTAATTGATAAAATTATTGGTAAATAATTTCAATATGGCACTGAGTTAATCATTATTTTAATATGAGACTGATCTGATAAATCTCTACCGCACCAACACACTGCCGTAATGACTACACAGGAATAAAGGGGTCCCCGGGGCATTCAGATGCCCCCCTGCAACTGCAGATGTCAGGATCTACCACTGAGAGGGGTGGATGTGATGCACCCGTTCCCAGTCTCAGACAGGAGGAACCACTTTGTTCTTGTGGCTATGGATTAATTAATGAAGTGGCAAATGAGGTCCCCAACCAGGAGACCACCACCATCATCGACTGTGTGTAAGAGGGCACTTTGGCCAGGTCAGGCCACACAGTGACTAGGGGAGAAACTTCAAGTCCCAGGAGATCAGGACAACAGCACTTCCCAGATTGACAGACTAGTAGAGAGTTTCATCCACACTGCGAACCAACAAGACTTGGGCCAGCACAACCCCCCCCACCCCCCAATTCCGATGGCCTACTGGACTGCAGGAATCCACTGGGCACCCCTGTGGGCTTGATGATGGGCCTCCTCTTTTGTAGTACACCAGATGAAGGTTTCATCACAGGGCTGGGCCAAAATTAAATCTACGACGTCTGCTGATTGGAACAGAACTTTGAGGTGGGCAAGGAGACATGGGTCTCTTGTCAAAACTAGAGTTTAGCTGGGAATTGTGGAATATTTTTCTTATGGCAGTAAGGCTTAGTGTATTGAGGCTCCCCACAAACTAGTGATGTGTTGAGGGGAAAGGGGGAGGATCGCAATGAGCATAGTTAGTTCAGTTTTGCCTGTGTTAAATGCAGATGAGCTGCCCAGTAAAAGAGCATTCCATTTCTAGCCTCGGTGACATCAGACTTCATTGAAGCAACCCTATGCTACAATACAAAATAATTCAATTTACCCATGAACAGCTTGTAGTGGTAAAGGTACCAGCTTGTGATTGCAACTTTAGAGAGAAGAGGCTGATTTGTTTGAGCTAGGTATTAACTTTTAAACAATCCAGGTATAGGTGATAAGAACACCTGCTAAAACAATGGCCCCTGGTTCTAGCACTTAATCACTTGAATCAGCTAATTGTAGACCTAATTGTAATACTTTAGCCATTTACCTAATTACTGAAGTTGATTAATTTTAATTTTTTTTAATGGGAACTGAAAAAGGCATGAAAAATCTACACACATTACTAAATGTATGGACAGTTTTAATAAAATAAAGTTGAAATCGAGGCAAATGAAAAAGAGTTTAACATTTGTTTTCAGTCACTAAAATGGCCATTGTCGGAGTTCTCTCTGGCATTACTTACCTAATTATTTAACATAGTGGATCGAAAGATACCTCGCCTAAATAGTGGTCACCGAAGTTAAGTTTTTCGTATAAATCTTCGTCGTTAACGTAAATACTATTTTGTTTGTTTAGCCTCAATATACGAATAAGCTCTTGAATAAGTGTGCGTGTAAATATCGTTTGCGATTCACCAAGTAAATACGAAACCTGAAATGTGCCGTTAGCTGAAGTCCGAAACAAAGCCAAAAAAAAAAAAAAAAAAAAAACCGTGGTCTGAGTAGGAAGCAACCCCCCACCAGTTTTGTTCTCGCACTGAATTGACCTTCACTTTTTTTCAAATGAAATGGTGACAGAAGCAGACTATCGCAGTTGCGCTTCTGCTTAACGGATGCTAATGTTTTCTTCGTTTCCATCTCATTTCTTTTTACAACACGCAGGCTTTTAAAGGAATAAAAGATAGGATCGGACGCGGGTCAACATGAAGGACCAGGACTGTAGCGAAGTTATAAAGAAAATTATTGAGGAGGGTCCCACTGCAAGGCAGGCCCTCCTGGACAATTACACCAACTTGCACCAGGTGGCCGAGTACTGTGAGCGGAATTACCTTCAGGTAAGTGGTAACTTTTACAGACTGACGCCGTCTGCTGGTTTTCAGTCACTAATCTTCCCTTGCAAAAAACACACATTTTAACGTTCATTGACTGTATTTACAGCTTTATATTTTGTGACATCTTGTTATAAAACAAAAAAGCCTCTAATATGAATACAATATACCAGGAATATTTTTATTAATGTAATAAATTTAAAAAAAAACATTGAAACAAAGTATGACAATGTATGTATACAATATGATGCAAATTTAGTAAAGGTCTTTGTATATTCTTCTGAGGTATACCAACCTTGTCTAACCCGAACCCTACCATCAAGACATAGTGGAAGTGCAGAGAGGGAACAATAAAATGATGAGATATCCATTTTCACTTGACTTTTGCGATATCATTGTCAGATTAGTTATTTCACTTTCCCTTAGTGTCTGATGATTAAATAAATCTGTATTTCCATAAGAATTCTAAGCATTGGATATACTGAAGCCTATGCTATTATTTCGACAAAGCTTTTGGACTAAGCTTTTTGGATCATATGAAAACCCCCCATCGAATCACTGTAGGAAAAGAAGACTAGAAAGGAGTAGAGTATAAGTAAGAGTATGTGCAAATGGCTACAATATCCAACTTTCCTCAGTGCACTGTAGTTCACACAAAACACACACATAACACACAGATTAATGTCCTTCCGTCATCTTTTATTAATGAAAACCATTAGACTTTTGCTCACATTTAAAGCCCTGCCACATGGGCCCAGTCAATAGGTCGTATTGCTGTTTCTGGCAATTGTTAGCACTTTGCACAATATAAACAGGGACAGAGGATTTGTAACAGCAACAGCAATGTAACTAACTATGGCATCCATGCTAGCAGGCATGGGCATCTCTGAAGAGAACCTATTAAAGACCTCACAAAGCATTAATTATGAAAACTTTTTGTTACACATACCGGCTCACATTCATTTCTAGCAAATTGTCAGCTGCATGTTCAGGCCGGCCCTTTCAAATTCCTTTGTGGTTACACTAGTATATTTGTTGTTTAAAAACCGATTCCTGTGCACTTAGATTAATTATTAAGGGGATTGCCAGCTTTTTGCAAAGCTGGAAATTTGAGGAAGGAAATGTCACATTTAGAAGTAGGTACACCGAGATCAAAAAAATAAACTTTAGCGGAAGTAGGCTTAAGGAGACCAGTTTCTAATGTCAAATTTCTCATTTCACTTCACCATGGAGAATACTGTCAGACAAACGCAGACGTCGTTTCCGGTGTCACCGCCATAGCTGATTGAGAAATGTCCCCTACATCTGATTGGTGTCTGTGTTTATTTTGTCAAAGGGGAAGTGAACTGCACATTGTGTCTCTGTATAAATATTAAAAACAGGTCCTTTACTGACTAATAGGCTCATGGTACTTACAGTTATAGTGCAAATGTGAGAGAATAATTCTGAAAGCAGAAAATTGTTATTAGCTGTTAAAAATTGTTTTAAAAATATTAATTTTGTCATTGTGTTAAAAAAGCCTGAAGTGTGGATATTTAATGCCACACCACAGTATACATAGTCCAGCAAAAGCTTCTGATTAATTTGCATACTCCCCTTGATTCATCAGAAGAAAGCAAGAAAATAACAAATTGTCAGTTCCATTTCAGTGAAATTAGTGAATATAAGTGCACTGTAAGGAAATTATGTAGCTCAAAAATCCAGTTAAACAACGGGAAAGCAACGCTGAAAACGTCACCCCATCCCATCAATGATGAATAATGATGATGGAGAAACATTTTATGTTAGAAAATTCTGTTTAAAACTAAACTAAATAATCATATGAACATTGTTTTGTACATTATTTGAAATGGTACAAAATGTGGCTGCTATGTTATCTTGTTATGTCTGGAGGCCAATTCAAACCCTTATTATTATCGTTTGTTAGTGGATCTGTTCTCTATAGATCATCAATGAAATTGAAAATCAGAATGATTGTTGTTCACTATGATGTCAAAATTAGATAAACAAAATAATTTTTTAGGGCAGCCCTCAATACATGTTGAATGATGAAGTAAGAATTTTAGTTTAAATTTGCCATTTGCCAATGCCTCCTATAATATAATAGCCTAAAGGTGCATACTGGGGTCAAGATTGAGGTGCTGTTTGAGGTCATCGGGCTAAACCAAATTACCCTTTGCTGTTCACTTTACTTTTAGGAGGAGGACCCTAAAAAAGCCCTGGAAGAGACCAAGGCCTTCACCACACAGTCCCTGGCTAGTGTCGCCTACCAGATCAGTACCCTAGCTACCAATGTGCTGAAACTGCTGGATGCGCAGGCCATTCAGCTCGGGAAAATGGAGTCCTCTGTCAATCTGTTAGCACAGGTAAAGCAATGGATTAAAAAAAAATATTGATGCAGATGTTTATCCTGAAGGATTTAATTTAATGTAGATATCGAGGTGTAGATAAAAGCTTCAGCTGTTCTTAGTAACAATGTCCAACGCATGAAAACAGACAATGTGGAAAGTAACTACAGTTCACACACATCTTGATGACTTGAACGGAATTCTACACAAAATGTGTCGAAAATTTAGTTTCAGGCATTTGAAAAGGACCAAAAAAAACTTATTGGCTTTCTCATATAGAGTAGCACAAATGTTATAGATCTATGGTAATCACTGTCAGTAAAATTTCTGAATGTCTGTTGCTTCTTTCCCACTAAGATAACGTCTGATCTCCAGTGCTTGCCAGCTGCCTATTGGAGGTTCTAGTAGATGCCTTTCTATAGCCTAGAGCAGCCTGTCTAGAGCAGCCTGTCTCAACAGAGCCTGAAAAACTGGTAGTAGAGAGACCTTGGCCACGCCTGCCCACCCCATTTCTAATCAGTTCCCCTCCCCCCCTCCACACTTTCAGCTCTCCTTGCCTGTGATCAGTGTGTTAATCTCTCCTCTCCTCTCTTCTCTGGGCTCGTGTCCAGGCCCCATTGTGAGGCCCCTCTGCTTGCTTCGGACTATAGAGAATAACTTCCAGCCCCATTCCCAACGGGAGAACCCCCCTCACCCCCAAGCCCTAGCTCTATCTTTCTGGCTGCTCTCCATAGCATTCTTGGTCTCAATGTGTACAGCATGCTTAACTAGGTCACCTGCGGCAGCGGCAGAAGTCCAGTCTCTCAGCTTTGTGCTCCTCTGAATAATAAAGGCCCATTTTCTGTTTGTCAGCTAAACCTTGATTGATGGTCGTCTTTATGTGAGGGAAATTAGGAAGTACTCTGACCACAGCAAGATAAATAAAGAGGCCCTTTTCACCCTAGTTCAACTATTTTAAAAAGGGGAAAAACATTAATGCTTGAATTTTTTAAAATATCTGTTAGCCCTGTTAAACGACGTAGGGAAACAAAATATAGCTAACCTCAAAATAAAAACGTGTCTGAAAGCGATTTCTGTCTGGGAATAGAAATATTACCTTTTCCCTGGATTGATTAGGTCATTTCTGTCTTTATTCTCCCAGACCGTCGACATGCATCGGGAGAAAGTGGCCCGGAGAGAAATTGGCGTTTTCACCGCGGCAATGAAGGTGCCGCGTAACCAAAAGATCATTCCGCCTGCCCGCCAGGAGCCCCTGCCCAAGTATTCACGCTCACCTATCGCCTACTCTGCCCTGGATGCAGTGGGCCATGGCATGAAGGTGAGTGCTGAGGAAAAGGGTCTACAATCCCATACTGCCTGATCCCCACGCAACCTGAGCAGTTTTGAGCAGTTTTGCAAAGAAGAATGGGGAAAAATTGCAGTGTGCAGTGTCCAAGTTGATAGAGACCTATACGCATAGGCTCAAGGCTATAATTGCTGCCAAAGGTGCATCGACTAAATACTGACTTGAAGGGGGTGAATACTTATGAAACCAATTATTTTGTGTTTAATATTTATTTTTCATTTAGACTAATTGGTAGAAATGTATTTTGACTTTGTGTCAAAAAATTCAAATGAAGTTCACTATGATTCAATATTTAAAAAAAAAATATTTAGAAAAACATCCAAGGGGGTGAATACTTTTTGTAGGCGCTGTACATGGTCTTGAAGCTTTTAAAACGCATGCACGGTAATTGTTTAAGACACGATGTGGTGTTTTTGTAGGAAAGCCAGTTTGTAAGCAATGTTTTAGGCCTGCACTATTGCGAGCAGTTTCGGAGGAGCAGCAGATTTTTTTCATAATAGCAAACCTACCACATCCTGTCACTAAAGAGAAGCTGCCTGTTACAGTGAGCCGACATCAATTAGGGTAGTAGCAGAAAAAGCCCCCCTCCCCCAGCATGCATGGCTACCCGCCAGTTCCCACTGCAGTATGAGAAACTGTGGAGGCACCACCTTGAAAGCGCAGATAATAACTAGTGTTGCGCCAAGGCCCTGTTTAATGATACTGATGGTGTCAATGTTGATAATTTGTGTCAGTATGGGGAAGGCCAGGAACAATTGCTATACAGTACAGATGTTTGCTGAGAGAAAAGCCATGGTGCTTCTGTACTGTCACAAATTTGCCTCTTCCTCATTGGATCATTGTAAATAGATTTTCTGGTAACCAAGTCAAATTTTACCAATATATTTTAATATTATCTGTAGTTTTGTGTATAAGAATTATACAGTAAATGCATTTAAAAAGCACAAAATATGTACATATATATATATACAGTGGGGAGAACAAGTATTTGATACACTGCCGATTTTTCAGGTTTTCCCACTTACAAAGCATGTAGAGGTCTG
>JAOYSI010006280.1:0-12955 GCA_025775065.1 Hiodon alosoides | reverse complement strand
CTACCTTATTAATCAAATATGGACTAGAGTCTGAAACTTGAATGTTTAATGAATATGGGACTTGATACTTAATATTTAACTTAATGTTACTTGAATATGGGAACTACAATTTTTTTACCTTTTAAGAACTTTAAAATAATTTTATTGGAAAACATTTTTATTAGGGCTGTCAAACGATTACATTTTTAAGTTATGTTAAAGGCATACTGTGTTTTATTGTAATGGAAAGAAACACAAAATAATCTGTATCAGAAAGTTCGCTACTGCGTTTGTTAGCTTGCTGGTCGTTGACTTGTCCATTTGCTTCCTGCGCACGAACTCTATAAGAGTAGGCTGCTGCTGTCCTGGATTGCTAGCCTTCTCAGCTATGTGTTTAGCTTCTAAATGATACTTCAGATTCGACGTACTTCGGTGATACACAAACTCACGCTTACAGTCGCTGCAAATAACTTTGCTTTTATCCAAAGAACCATCTGTAAGAGTTTTCTAATAAAACTGGTCGTTTAAAAGCCCTTTAGCAGCTTTCTCCACTATTCAAGCTTACTTAATCAGCAAAGATATATCTAAATTCAAGCAGTCGATTGACAAACAAGCGCGAGAGTGTGGAGTTGTATTTTAACTATGGATGGTTCTAAGAAGAAAAAAAGTGCATTAATGCGACAAAAAAAAAATTAACGGCGTTAAGCATTAGAAATTAATCGCACGCGTTAACGCGTGAACTTCGACAGCCCTCATTTTTATATATTTTATTTCCCTCAAATGCCATCCATATGTTTTAGTAATTTTTTTAAAAAGTGATTATATTCTCCTCCAGTATTTTACAGTCCGTTAAAGCTTCCCAAAGTGCTGTAAATGTGTTTCACACTCTATGCAACCTGCCAGGGACACACAATGGACAATTACCTAGCTGAGCATTTGGTAAGGGAACAGGCTCATTGTCACCTTACAAAAGTGTCGATCCTGACAATTCAATAGGACATGAATTTGGCCTGGGAGATAAAGCAAGGGTGGGTGTGGGAGAGGTAGCCATGAAGGCATCACAGGGACTGCATTATCACAAATGTGAGAACTTAGTGCCTTACTCATTGTTTCTGAAAAGCAGGTAATCATGTGCACATCTGTAGATTAAAAATATATTGTTTAAATGTTTAATATTTAAAACCCTGACTTAATATCAGCTGTATATTGACAGTGACTACTGTCAGTGTCTAAAAGATTAACTCTTAAGCAACATTTTTCTGTGGTTTGATAGAGAACCCTGTGACAAAACTGTATAATGAGGTTAGCTGAGGTTATCTCTAGCTAGCTTGATTAAGATATCTGACAAAGCACAGCTGAGTAATGGGACCATGATAATGATAAACATGTTGAAACATGGAATGTTGAAACATTGACAGAACACTCGGTTACTATCACATTTGGCAACCACAACCTATCCAGTTCTGCTGTCTGTTCCAAAATCTTATCGGTTAAAGGGGCTTCTTTGCCTTTGAACTTTATTTACATTTAGCTAAACATTTCTGTTGTTTGTTTATTTTCGTACTTAAGTCACCATTAGATTTTTTCAAGTAATTAATAATCATCTAAAATTTTACCCTATTCAACCAGGGAATCTTTATGTCCAGAATTCATGGGGCCACTCAGAATAATCATATAATCTTAAAATGAATGACATTGGGTTCATGTATTACAGGGCTTCACCACTTATTTGTTGGAAAATTAATCGGTGGAGCATTCCACTCCTCGCAAGGAAGATGCCCCCAGGCAACATGTTCCTTCCTCCCTGTCTCTCACCCGAACAGTCTGCAGTTTGACATCAATCAAATAATCAATCAATCAAATTTATTTTTAAACAGTGTTTCCAGATACAGAAAAATACAATATGTCCCAGGCCCCCCAAATGCATGCCAGTGGCAACAGTGGCAAGGAAAAACCTAGGCTGGCAGGAAGAAAAAACCCAAGGCTGGCAGGAAGAAACCCTGAGAGTATCCGAGCTTAAAGGTGGAGCCCATCCTCCGCTGGTCAGCACTAGGAGCTGAATTAAAGAATTTAATGTCCATAATGTGTGATGCCCTCCGGTAAAGGAGTTCCAAAACATTTTAATATCCGAAGGAGAGGGGTAGGGGCCCAGATGGCTGGAGTCCAGCCGCTGGTAGCTGTGGTGAAAGTCCTGCAGGATGCTTCACGTGATTGTTCGAAAGAGAGAGATAGCACATTGTTAATGCTTACCTCAGAAAGCAGGATGATCTTAAATTAAGTAATTTGAAAATTTTAAAAGTGAAACTTTATGAGTGGTCACAGCTACATATATCTATGGCAGCATACAAAGAGGGTGAGTACCGGACAACACATGGCCAAGAAGGTGGTCTGAACCCATCCCGCCCCACAAAAGGCAGAACCCAGCCAACTAGGGAGGAACCACCAATGATGGTGCGACAACAGGAATGGTTCTTATCACCAAAAAATGTCTAATAGCCACAGTCCCTTCACTGTTACAGTCCCCCTATTTACTATATGCAAGTTTAAATAGATACTTCTTTAATCTCGTTTTAAATAGAGACTGTGTCCGATTCCCGCACATGGGTGGCTTTTGGGTGGCTAATCCATAGTTTTGGAGCTCTATATGCAAATGAGCTTCCTCCAGATTTTGATTTCGTTAATCTTGGTGTATATAGATTCCCAGCCTCTTGTGAGCGAAGTAATCTAGATGGGACATACAGGACGATAAGATTTGTTAGAAACGAGGGAGCTAGCACATTTACAGCCTTAAAAGTTAACAAAAAAAAACGTAAAATCAGCCTGCTGCCTTATTGGCAGCCAATGTAATGAAGCCAGCACTAGTGCGATGTGATCATATTTCTTACATCTAGTAAGGATCCTAGCAGCTGCATTCTGAACAACTTGTAATGCATTTGTGGCTGTATTTGAACCACCTGATAATATAGAGTAAATATCTGAGTAAAGTAGTTTCCTGCTCTTTTTATGCTAACTTCCTCCATCTCTATCTGCAAGGTTTCCTTTTTCTATTATTTTTTAATCTTTGACTTTTTTAGTGACTTCTACATTTATTCTCTCCTTCCTGATCGCATTTATTCCCTTTCTTTCTACAATACTTTCTTTCTTCTTGTCTTCACCCCCTACTGGGTTAAAAAGTATATTTCCTGTGGTTAGTGTGAAAGTTGTAAATACTTTTCACTAGTAGCAGTGTGAGGCAGAACAATGTAATGAGTAAGCACGTGATCTTACCTTTATTCGGTCTGTGGAAGACCAGAAATGCTTTGTGGAAATTCAGCACCAGGCCCAAATTGTTCCCTTTGAAATGTGTTTGTCAAAGCAAATCCTGTGGCAGGATTAACAGGATTAAAGAAATGATAAACTTTCGACAAACATATTGCTAATGAAAATTTTATTTTATTTTCATGAATTAAAAGTAATGTTACTAACATTAAGTGATCAAAGTAACAAAACTGCAAAAAATTGATTTACATAATCAAGGAACAAAGTTACAAAAACAAAAACAAATGTGGCATTGTAGTATTTTCAAATCATGGCATGGTTTTAACAAGCAAAGCCAAATCATTTTAACATTTGGAGCAATTTTCACACAGCATACATAATTCATTGTTATAAATTATTATTTTATAAATTAAAATTATAAAATTATAAATTATCTTACCTCTGATTTTTACCTGATTTTTTGGCAGGCTGACACATATTTTGCCAGACAGTCTTTATTGCCCTAGCAAGATGACTGGTTTGCTTCTATCTTTGTTTTAAAGTCCTAGATGGGGCCTGAGAGTGCACAGAAGAGAATACTCTTAATTATTTGATATGTGGTGCAGCGCAGCAGGATTTGTGTTTAATCTTCAGCTGCTTACAATTCACACTGCCTGCATCCTCTTTGGGTTTCCAGCTCTACTTGTGTCTGCCTATTTCCACCTCCAGGCTCTGGCAGTTCAGTCTGTGAGCATTGCATGCTGAAATCACATTATACATCGTACGACATGTGGATGATTTGTAATAACATGCATAAATACTTAACAAGGTCAAGAATAAAACTTGACTTCTCACACTAGGTTCCTACTCTAGTGCTTTGTGGTCTCATCATTGAAACCTGAAGTAAGGACTGACTTTTGCCCCTTCAACATCATATTTAGCATTTTAGTGATACCGCTGGTTTTCAAGACACTGTGATTATGATTATACAATTTTTATACAAATTTGTAATTATTACAAAGATTTTTTCATCAGTCACTCTTCATCTCTGATGATTCACAACATAAGAAAACTGTTGGGTAAGAGGTAGGTAAGGAAGATACTCAAAGCAGATCATTTTCATGCAAGCACCAAGAAGTGCAAATGCAAAAGAAAATGGACAGACATGACATAGTAATCCTAAACTTCCAGTAATTATTTTTTATTAAAATTCATATAAAAGCTTTATAAGTGACCTTTGGATTTTAGGGTTTACTGCCTTGGGGGTGGAGATGTGCAGATCCAGCTGAGGTCCTGATTGATTCAGATACTGAGAGTGTTTGGTCCATTTTAAGCTTAAATTTTAGCACGACATCCAACCAAACCATCATTGTCAACAACTAGGTTCAGCTGAGAACCGCAACACAGCTAAAATATTGTCTCATTGACTGTGGAATGTATATTGTGATTGTAGCATGGAATGCTCACTTTGATACAATGGTGCATTTATAGGAGTGATGGGACCCATGAAATAAGACAGGTAGATTTCATATTTTATATACTACTTAATGAAAACTATTAAAACCAAAGAAACAAAAACTAAATCTACTACTGGCACCAAATAGCCAATTGATTGTTGCTGAGGTGCGTCAGTCCAGTGCTGGCCACACGTTGGACTCACTTTCCTAGATGTGTTTGTCAACTGAGGACAATTTAGCATGCAGTCACCTTGTTCCTTACATGTACAAGTACCTCTGCTCTCTTAGAAAGCTCGGACAGTGAGTGAAAGATGGAGTGTTACACACTGAGAGTGAAACTCCTGAAAAATGGTAAATGGACATGAATGGGTTGAGAGTTGCGCATCACCCCACTCGAGATATTCTCCCAGTTATAATAGTAACCAAATATGAATATAAAATGTTTTAGTTTTTTAACTTATCCACATTATGGGATAAATTTCCGGTTTCAAAGCAGAAGTACACATTGTAATTATTGTTTAGCCACTTTTTAAACTAGCTAGTCTCTCACAAGTTTGATATTTTGTTGTTTTAGTTTTAGTTTATTTTGCTAGGTTTAGTGGGTCATTGGAAGTGTTCATTCACTCACTTTTTTCCCCAATTGGTGAGATTTATTTAGCTGTTGTTCGCATGTCGCTTAGGGGACCACTTGCGCTGTTCAGGGTTGCAATTACAATCAGGCTTAATTCAATATCTGGCAAATGCAAAAATGCTTTGAACATGCGCCGTTGAAAAGGTCTGGATGCTCCCATCCATTCGGGTATGACTTTCATGGCTTACCATCGATTGAAGAGGACAGGTGATCATGGTTGCGAAATCGAAATTTTAAGAAACCACAAAAGACACTGTATGTGTGCTCCTTTCACTTCATCGATAAGAAGCCCACAGAACACAACCCTTACTCAATGCAATGCCTCAAGAAAGGAAACTGATTCTGAAGTACCATATTCCATGATGGAATGAAAATAATAATTTTATACCTACCCTTTTAGATGACAGCAGTCAAGCTGGAGAAGTGAGTGGGAATGGTCCACCTGCACTTAAGACTTTCTCTGATGCTTAAAAACCCAATTGATAGATCCTGTCCTTGAGGACCACAACTATTGCCAGTGCACAATCCATGGCAGCAATGAAACAGAGATGCCTGAAGAATGAATTGAGTGACTGAGAGCTGTTGCTGAAGTGTACAAAATGCTGGCACAGACAATGCCAATTACACTGGTCCCTAAAATAGACAAAATACTTAAGATTTGGGCTAGTCTTGTGAATCTAAGAGAGGAACTTATTTTCAGCAAATAGATTGGAGCTATGTGGAAGATGACTTAGAGGGGGTAGACTGATTGCAGAGATTGATTACTGTTTGAACTGCTGAGCTTGCTTGACCTTGAACTAATGAAAATATAATTTACTGTTTCAATAACTTCAACATCTCTCTTGCTATATGATCTGCTAAATGTTGCCATTTTTAGCTAATATTGGCCGACTACGATTTGCATACCGATATAAGCTGCATCCCAGGGGCTATATAAATAATGATTTGATTTAATATGAAAAGTTTGAGATTATAGGCTGAACTGAGTATAGCTATATCTAACAACTCATACCTCGTCCTGCGATGCAGTCTGTACTTCCCCTGCCTCAGTGACAAAGACCCATGGACAGTGGAACAGATTCCTTAGACTCAAGACTTAGAGGCAAGGCTCTACATCTGCTTTTAAAAAGCAGAATCTCCTTTTGTTTTAAACCACACCCGACCAACTTTATTACTGGGTAGGTTCTGGTGAGCCCCATCGACAGTGATGGACTCAATAAAATATCTAAAGATGTTGCCATACGTAATTTGGGCAACTTTTTCATGTTATGTTCCCATCCTTCGATGGTAGATGGATGAGGGAGAGGATGGACTAAACTTGACTTGAAATTAGACTCCCTTTGTGGGCACTTCTAATGTTCTGCTCTTTTGTACTGTGTTGGCTGACAGGACCCATGTACCAAGAATTGGTAGTATGACTGAGAGCATTAACCTTTATCCTTCAATCCGCTTACACCAACAGGTGTACACTGGTAAGGAAACTTTCTAATTATGTGGAATAAATTCCAGAGAATATTGTAAGGATGTAAAATTATGTGAAACAAAAACATACATAGTAGACACTTATAATCAAGTTTTCACAAACTTTACTAAATATCTGAATACACACAGTTATATGTTAGCACAAAAATTTAAGACATAACATCACATAAAAACAAAATAAAACAATAGGAAATTCATCAACAAAACACATACTTATTTTACAATTTACTGTTGTACTGTTCCAGCAGTTAGATCAGAGTACAAATGGGACAAGAGGGGTTCAGACGTGCAGTTTGTTTTGGCTGGTCATTCGCTAAATGCAAACAGTCAAGTGCCTAAGGGTAGACACACGCAGACCTTCATAAACAACCACACACAGAGACCGAATCTATCAACCACTGTCAGCAAAACTTCTGTCTCCTCCTCTAACCCAAGTTTAAATCTTAGCAAACAGAGAAAACTGTTTAAGGATTTACCTGAGTGTAGCTACACAAAGGTCAGAGAACTGGGTTGACTATTTAGAAAAAAAAGAAAAAAGACAATTTTTTTTAAACAACTAAAATTCATATAAAAAAATTGTTGGGGATGTTCAATACAAAAATTGAGCAATCTACTGGGTAATTGACAGTAGTAACACTTTCACATTTATAATAATGTCATAAATATTAAACAATAATAAAGTAAAAGTTTGAATATGACACTGGATCATTGAATATTCCGGAAAGTTGTACACTTTTAGCACCATAAACAAACACTTTGTCAGGTATCAATCCATCGATCTAATTTAATTTGTTTTAACACATTTTTATAAACAGAATTTCTGATTAAGTGCTTAACAAGTTGCATTTTCCAGAAGGAATAAAAAAACAGAAATGTCAGTGTGGGCAAACAGAGCCCAGAGGCTGTTCAGCAGTTTCAGCACTTGGGAGGTTAGAGGGATAGCCAACAGGGCACTACAAGTGGTTTGTTCTTGCTGCCAGTACTATACTGGAGATGATTGGTAACCCTATTTCGGATTGGCCAGCTTCTCTCTCCTACACCAGGGAGAGCGGGAGGAAAAATACTCAAAGAAAAGCTGAATAGTATCAGAGTCTTTCTCGCTTCCTAAGACAAACGGGTGGGCCAATAAGCAACAGAAGTTATCTCCGGGGACTGTAGGGGACTATAAATGCAAAGGCCTACCAAAAAAATTGAATGCTTTAAAAGTGAGAAGTAACACCTTAAATTCAGCATAGTGCTCTACGGTGCTAAGTGACACTAAGACTGGTGAGATGTGGACATATTTTTTTGCTTTGATCCAGTTTTGCAGAGGTCTGTGAAAGAGGAATTACAATAGTCTAGTCTACAAGTAAAGTTTTTTCTATATCCTTGAGATAAAGAAAATGCATATTTTAGCAATAGTTCTGAGATGAAAAAAATGCTGTTCTTAATATTTTACCCCATAAAAGATTTGGGTCAATTTTTACCACCATGGTCTTTGATAAGTAAATTGAGAGGCACTGAATGCCCATAAAAACTTATGGATAATTTGATATGCTGTTACGGTAATGTTTAGGGCATAGGACTATGATTCCAGTTTTCCTAGAATTTAACTTTTAAAAGTTAGATTCCAGCAAGTGTTTTACATCCTCTGGACACCAGATGACGACAAAGGACATGATTGTGGTGAAATGTGAGTTCAAAGAAAAATATTTGAACTGGAATTGAACAAAATGCAACTGCCATTCTTGAAAGTTCAGCATGTAGAGAACTTGGATTAACCCTGCCCCACCACAATAGCTGAGATAAGGTTTACAAGATCAAGCTGTGTGTGGAAGTAATACCCTACTTGCCCCATCCAGTAATACTGGGTAGGGACTTTCCAGGTTTTCAGGACCGGGTTAAAATAAGTGAGGACCCCTATAACCAACAAGAGGCGGTAATGGAGCGAAAAGAGAGCTTGAGGAGTCTTTTTCCCTTCATCTGCCTGGAGTTGTTTTATGGTAGGAGGAGTAAATCGCAGTTTAAATCTTGGCAATAATAATAATAATAATAATAATGATAAATAAATAAAATAATAAACAATAAATAGATTTTCCTTTATATGCAGCCAAACACAACAAATAGCCAGCCAGCCATCCATATATCCATCCATCCAGCCAGCCAGCCATCCATCCATCCATCCATCCATCCATCCATCCATCCAAGACTTTGCCAGTCTAACCCTTTTCCCAAACAATTGTTTCTCAACCAACTCTGCTGGATCTGTGTTTGATTGTTAGCACCTGAATATGATTAGCACCAGTGGAACCGTCATCTGAATTGGGGATTTTTCCTGGACTTGAATAAGTCTGCGTGTCACACAGATGTATAGCAATAGAAACCTTTTACTCAATCAAAATACAACATGAACAATATATTAAAATGTCTCTTCTTCTGAAGAGAGATAGCACCATGTCTAAGGTGGGGTTCCTGTGTGAATAGTTCACCTTTCATAGTGGGAAGGGCATTGTCATTTGCATTTTACTGACCATCTTCTTTAATCAACCTCTCTCTCTCTCTCTCTCCCCTATATATATTCTACTATATATATATATATATATATATATATATATATATATAACATAGTTTATTGTTTTTATATTTATGATCAAACACTCATAAAATCCTGATATTACTGCGAGCATAATAATAGGTAATTAATAATCAAGCACTTACATAGCCATTTAAGTACTCTTATTTTGAAATACAACCGTTTTGTTTTTTGCTCCGGAAGAGTTTTTTGGGGGGGGGGGGGAAACCCCATTGCTGTTGGCTTGACACTGCTTGTGTTGTTGCTATGGGGGAGGTGAAAACCGGAAAAGACTGCAGAATTCCGTTGTTATTTTTAATCTTTTAGCTGTCGCTTCAAATAGTTGTTAAAGTCGAAACAATGCTCTATTGGCAGTAACCGCTCCCTCTTCCGGAGACGAATCAAAGTTGTCTACCGGGTGGGTTGATCCTTTTTTATTTTATTTTTATAAAGCAACTGAATATTACTAACGTTAAATCAAGCTAAATGTGAACTTCGTAATCCCCCTCTAAATTACATAAACGTTTGTCTTTTACTTTTTCCAAGAGACTGTATCACTGCATATAGATCACAATATATCTATTGACCATTACACATTGAATACTGAAGTATATTCCATTTCTTAAGAGACACTATGACGGCAGCAGCTCTCCAGATTGGAGACCAGCTAATCTTGGAAGAGGACTATGACGAGAACTATATCCCCGCTGAACAAGGTAACGGTATAGCATGGTTTGGAGTTAATGCTGTGGCACTTTACCAGGAGCATTCTACTTTAAAACTGGGAAAAACAGGTCGACTCTAGTTTATCCTCGCTATAAAAAATGTAAAAATCTGAAAATTATTACTATATTGCATTGATTGCTCCTGTGCTGCTAGTTGGTGTAGACACATTGTGAACCTCATTCGCAACAGGTTCTTTAGCGTAATAATTGAAATTACATTTTTTAAAATGGTATCGTATGCTAAAATTATATAAAATTTTAATTTAAATTTAGTGGTGGTGTGAATTCAAACGAATTTATAAATGTTTCTATTTAGCTGTTCTGTTCAACGTCACCGTGCATTAGTAAAATAAGATTATTAGGTACTGATTAAATTAAGGGAAATAAGTATAAAGTTGCCCATTTTGGAATGTAAACATCAGTCTAGCAATTATTCATGAATGAAATCAAGCCGTTTGAATTTCTGTAGTAGTAGTACTTCCGTACTAGTAGAAATTCTGTAAATGTTATAAATTGGTAGTGGCAGATGGGGTCTTCTAGTTCTGAAACCCTACAGTATTTGTTGTTATTGGGATTGGCCAATTTAAGGTCCTCTGGGTCTGCAGGCCTGCAGGTTTTACAGTAGTTGGGAGTGACTAATTATGGTCCTCCAGGTCCCCAGCCCTGCAGGTTTTACAGTAGTTTGGAGTGACCGATTATGGACCTCCAGGTCTACAGCCCTGCAAGTTTTTTCTATTAATCTCCTTTACAAATAATGAATTATACAAAATGATTAAGTGGGATGAAATAAGTATCAGCAGACACTACAGCTCTCGTGCACCAGGGCTGGCCACACCTGGGATGTATTGTCCAAAATAAATCTTACCCCACGACCAGAGGACCTTATTAGGTACACACAGTGCCAGCTTTGTGGAGCATCCGGGCTATAATTGTTGATGGTTTCTCCCATCTCTGCTGTTAATTGGTGACCTGCTCTAGGCGGAGTTGCAGTTTGCCGTATTCCTTCAATTTTTTTAAATAATAGATTTAACTGTGCTCCAAGGGAAGTTTCGGGATATTTGTTCTCTAGAACTTTATCCCATACTTTTGATAGGTCTTCATGATTCTGTATATTTAAATATGTTCTCTAACAAACTCTGGGATAGGGCTGCACCTAACGATAATTTTTCTAGTGGGTCTTTTTCCGATTAGTTGATTCATCCAAATTTAACAATTAGTCTAGCAATTATTTTTTTATTGCTCGATTAAAAATTTTTTTTTTTAACAGGAATAACTAAAACTTAAATCTGAATCAAATCACTGCTTTGCCTCATCCTGAAAAAGACTCATGTAACACATTAGAATAATAATAGTAGTGTCATATTTTTAAATTGGTCTAATTTCCACGTCACTACTGTGTTATGATAATAATGATGATGATAATAATAAGACCTTATTTGTCAGATGCCTGATCATTAAAATACTGGACCTCGAATTCAAAAGGATTGTTGTGAGTCTGTATGACCCATTCATTTAAAAGCTGTATGTCAGCCCTTTCCCTGAACTTCCAGTACTTAAGGACTTGACTTAAAAGTTAAAATGGTTATGACATGGATTTATATTATCACTGGAAATAGTGCACTATTTAGTGGATGGGGGCGGTTTTCGGACACCGGACATCCTGAGATCATGTGACACTTTAGTTTCACACAGGTGGATTCCGTCTGAAAGCAATTGTTTGCACCAGAGTTTAATTAGGAGTTTCACAGCAAAGGGGGCGAATGTCTATTGTGACAACCACGGGGCGCACGCAACAGAGAGAGAAATGCACACAGAAAATGCTCGGATTCACTCATAATACGAGCACGTTTTTTTATTCGGCACACGTGTGCCGGTAAAAAAGGAACAGAAAGTCCTTTGGGACTGTTTGGGGTATAAAGCAATCGAAAAAACCCAACGAAAATTACTCCCGGATCGGGGCATAAAATAACGACGATTGTCGTCCGAAAAAAAGGAATCTCGTCCTCCTCGCTCGGGGAGAATTGCGTGGTCTCACTCGTCAGTCGCCAGCACAATCTGAAACACAGAGCACTTTACCGTCGGCGCTTGCAACCTGTTTTCGGCTTTTGTTTGTAGCCTCCTCGGCGCCGACATTTTCTCCTCGTAGCTGCCGGCTTTTCTCCTTTTCCCTCCCCAATCAGCCGATGCCTGTCAGCTGTGCCGGCAATTGCTGGGGAGGGAACGTACAGCCCCTCAAGGACCTGCCCCCTAGCTTGAGGGGGGTGCGGCTTCGGCTGCATCCGCCGTCCTGACGCCCCGGGGTTGCCACACTATGCAATCAAGACTTTTCAGTTTTTTATTTGTCAATATTAAAAATATGTAGATTTATTTTTCCCCACATTGACATTATGGACTACTTTTTGGATATTTTTGTGACTTTAATTCCGGGTTCTAACCCTGCAAAATGTGGAAAAGTCCTAGAACACTCAATGCAAGGCACTGTAAATAGTATACAAAATGCTAAGTGTACATTTGCTCTTTCCTCTTTCACTCATAGCACCCATTTTATATACATTAGGCTTGCTCAAACACAACTGGCATGTCTGCGCTGGGCACCACCTGTGTTTTAGCATGCTCTCTTTCCTGCGACAGAGATCCTTGAGTATGCGCGGGAGATCGGGATTGATCCGGAGCAGGAGCCGGAGTTGCTATGGTTGGCCCGGGAGGGAATCGTGGCTCCACTTCCTGCAGAGTGGAAGCCCTGGTAAGCCTCTGATCAACCTCCGATACACTGGATCAACACTGGATCACAGCTGTGTACCATGGAGTTAATATCAATCAATCAATCAGTTTATTTTTATAAAGCGCTTTTCACATGTTTCCATGTCACAAAGACGCTTTACATACAGAAAAA
>JAOYSI010006279.1:0-12955 GCA_025775065.1 Hiodon alosoides | reverse complement strand
CCCCCCCCCCCCCCAACCCCCCCCTACACCCACTCTCTCTCTCTCTCCCACTCCCTCCCTCCCTCTCTCTCTCTCTCTCTCCCCGTCTCTCCCGGTCTCTCTCTCTCTCTCTCTCTCTCTTTCTCTCTCTCTCTCTGTGCGAGGGGGGCCAGCAGCAGGGCAGCTCAACGGCAGAACAAACACGACAGATTCCATCTCCCAGGCCAACACTTACGCACACGTTTCCTGCTAGGGCCCCCCCTCCTCCCATCTCCCCTCTCCCCACTTTTTCTCTCCATCTCCCTCCAAGTCCAGGCCCAGCTGTGGAGCTCCACGCTAATGCGGCTCGCGGCGCTGACACAGCGGCAACTCCCTCGGCCGCGACCCCTGATCTCAGCCTAATCATGGGGGAGGGCTGCGTGCCGCAGTTGGAGCCAAGACAAGATTGCGGGGGGGGGGGGGGGGGTTGGGGCAACGGAAATGAACGTTTCAGGATTTAGGACATATTAAAGCCGTAACATAACAACTGCGTCCAAAAACGATTTAGAGCGAGTAAGAACGCACAAGGCTACAGTGAGCGAACACGCCAGGGTTGGAGCTAAACGAGCACATAGTCAGACGAGCAGATGCAACGTGAGGGCTTTAGCTTTAGCAGAGGTCTCTGGCACCCAGACAGAGATTTGATTCAACTGATACGGCAAGGTGTTGTTATGGCACCGGGTAAACCAGAGTCAAGATTGGGACGATTCATGTACTGAGATAAAAAAGTGTCTATGAAGGTCAGGATCATGAAAAAAGTGGCCATGGGCACAGACAGAGAGAGGCAACGTTTCACAAGGCCAGACTAGGTAAAGGAAAACAGAGACAGTGCTTTGACCTGATGGAAATAGAGAGATAGGGTGGTAGTTGAGAGAGAACATATATCTATAAGATGTAAGGGAGAGACAGGCAGATAGATAGGAAGGAAGGGGAGGAACCGATCAAGAAGGGGGCAGGAGAAACTAAATGGATGGGAGGGCAGATTGGACCTGCTCTGTTTACGCTCAGCATAAGGAGTGTTCATGTAAACAGCCTCATTAGCGAGATAAGTGTGGACAGCCTTGGCCTGGTCCCTCTGAAACGGAGAAACACAAAGGTCGAGCTTGGACTTTAGAAGGGGGAACGCGGCATGTCTCCACAAGCCTTTTGCATGGGGGGAGGGGGGGGGGGGTGTTGGGTAGGATTTTGTGCGCGGGAAACGTCTGCTGTGTGAACCCGCCATAACTGACCGGGTAGGGTGTCCATTGAGTCAGTTTCCTCTAGCTGCCAGTGTGACACAGTGCCCCCCCCCTCCCCTCCCCTAATGTGGCGAGTATTAAGTCACCTGATCCGCGACCAGCACAGGGCTGTCCGTTCAGACCTCGGCACAGCGCACGCACATGCAGTGATAGCGTTGCCGTAGTGAAGCTCATCGCATGTCTGATCTGTTAAGTTCCCTCATAACCCCCCTGCACGCACCAACACGGCGGCGCCATTAACAGCTTTTAATTCCGTCCTGGTGGCATTCACAACTTCATTTAAAGAAGGCTAGCCACCTGTTCCTGTCCGAGTCTTCAGCAGAGTCTAATTAGGATGCATCCAAAATAAATCTAAATAGTGAACCCACAGCTACAAGCTAATTTCACCTATGAGTGAGAAAACACATCGTTAGGGCTAGGTAGCTCAGTTTCTTACTGCATTTTAACCCCTAAACTACGCCACTTTTGTACGCCGCTCTGGATTTAGTGTCTGCTGAACAACTAAAATGTAAACGTAAATGAAATACCCAGCCCGGGCTATCCCAACCTATTTGTGACCGATGAGAAGAGCTGATAGGTGGTACTTAACTGCATATGAGGGTGGCCTAAAGCAGCAGTGATTAACCAACATAAGACAAAGTAAGACGGGACGTCGTACCCCGGAGAAACAGCGGTCAGTTTCTGCAGATGCAAGACGGCTCTCACTTGTCCACTGGCTCCAACAGTCCTTTCTCTCGCTTTCAATTTAAAGCCTGTTCTTTTTTCTTTCTTTTTTTTAAAGTGTAACCAACATTTAAAACATGACCAAAACGACAAGACTGGGAACATTGAATGCCTCAAAAAGAATGATCGTCACAATATGAGTCACAATAGTCTTTCTCTTCCTCTCTCTTGGAATGCCTATGAATGGCTGCAGATATGGATGCTAAAATACCCTTAAGCTGTTCCTTCCATTTCTGCGACCCAAATGTTACACAGCCAGAATCAGCAAGAAGCCCAACCCAAACCCAAGCAACTTTTCAACCATTACGATAAAAAAGTAAACAGTGGAAAAACATTCCCAAAACAAACCCAGAGAGCAATCACCAGCTAAACTGGAAAACTTCATTTAACCCCTTCTCTGCGTTTCCTTTCCAAGCTATTGGGTCGCAAGGGTCCAAGAACTGCAAAGGTCCTGAAGGGGTCATGCCATAAAATTTCCCCGGTGTCAAATGGTACTGCCAACCACGTCATACTCCAATAGCTTCACACCTACATGTCACACTGGCTACGTATAAAAAATCATTTACGTGAAAAGGCTTTACCTATTGCCGAACGGAGAGCTTCCCTCTTCTCCTGCGGTGGTCAGCGGATCCCCGCCCCAGACTGTGCTCGAGACAACAGGGCTTATCTGTCCCTCTGTCGCCCGGCCCCTCCTCTGATGAGCAGCCGCTGTTGTCCAACTCTCTCACCGACGGCAGAGCCCCTGGGTCAACATCTCGTCTTTCTCACGCGCGCCTTACACCAAAGCCAGTGTACTTCAGATTAGATTCTCTCCTGGGCACGGCTGCCTTTGAGCCCTGTGTGGTTTCTGCTCTGTGTATTTATACGCCCACAAAAGGCCTCCTCAAACGCGCCACCATTACAACAGCCCAGCTGCTGCAACACATCAGTTAGTGAAAGACGCACCATGGTGTACTCTTATTATTAATACAATAAGCAGTGGATACCAGCAAATAGAAGTGATATAGCTGTTATTGTTTAAAGCAGCGCCAACTAAAGAAGGATTAGTCGTATTCTTCACTGTGACATAATGACATAACGGTAGTACTAAGGAATATAAGGGCCCAGTTAGAAACATCAGTAGAGATGGGGGGGGGTTTCACACAAAATTCCACCGATCACAACCCACCAACACCCCCAGGTACTGTTTCGCGGAAATGACTCTTCCCGCTCCTTTGCTGTCAATTTGTCCCGGAAAAGCTCCCAGTGACCCGTCCACGACGCCATATCCCCCCTCTCCCTACGGACGGAGATTAGCACTTTCCATAGAGATCAGAAAGAAAGAAAAAAGGGCTATCAGAGCAGGCACCACATTAGAGCGTGTGTTTTTATGCGTGTGTGTGTGCGTATAAATAGAAAGATGAGCCAGTCAGCCGGTAATGCGCATGCCACTGTGCTCCAAGCTCGCTGACAATGGGGCTGCATGACCCATCGTGAAACCTACAAAGGACCCTTTTCTCATATAACACCTTTTTTTTCATTTTCTCTTTACAGTAAACCATGAATGAGTGGCAGGGTCTTCTCAACAGTGAAGGCCTTAAAAGGCAAGCAACGTGCAGGTCTCTCCATCACCACGGCACCGCCACGGTCGGCATGTAAAAAGACACCCTTCTCAATCACAAATGGGTCACGGATTTGCAATTTGAGTGAGGGTACTTCCAAGAATCAAACAGCATTTGTTATTTGACCGGTATGAAGTGGGTTCCCGAGACACATATTGACACAAGTCTTATGACAGAAATCTCCAAGCTCTTCCAATGAAGATCCTTTCAATCCCTGTCAGCCTTTAAAGGTACTTCTTCAATAATGTAATTTCATTAGGACAAATACAAAATGATCTACTGAAACAGTGTTTTTGACTGATGGCGTGCGCAAACAGACTGAGTGTGCGCTGGCGAAGTAACTGCTCGTGTTTTTTTGTGCGAGGCAGCTCTTGTGCGAGGCACTTTTTTGTATGTAAGCTGAAGCTGGAACCGGCGGGATCTGTCAGTGTAAATGACTTTTTAGCCCCAGTGAATGGCTTGAGGGGAGATGTGTGTGCTCCGGTGAGTAACCTTCCATCACCGACTGGAGAGCAAGCCCACGCTGGGAGCTCCAGGGGGAGTGCCAGGTGCCTCTGCGACAGTGGTTTCTCCCAACTAGCCGCAAAGGCTTATCCTGTTCGGGCCTGCTGCTACAGTCGCCTCAAAGATGCCCCGCGATGACCTCAAAGATTCCCAGCGACGACCTCACAGATTCCCAGCAACGACCTTACGGATGCCTGACGGGGGCCCTCACCGATGCCCGACGGGGGCCCTCACCGATGCCCCATGATGACCTTGCAGACAACCCATGACCCGTCCAGACTCCAGGGCTCCCATTAAAACTGACAAAAGCCTTAAACCTTTGGCCGAGCCTGAAAGCAAACTGCCCCAGGCCATCAGCTTTCCCTTTAGGGTTGTGGCTAACACGCACAGTACCCGACTGGGAAGATATGTGCATGTTGAGGAAATAAAAAGTTAATCATTTTAGCAATTTATGTTTTAACAGATGCCGTACTGTTGAGATCTCGAATGAAAATCAACAGTAAAACCCCCCAAAATCCACAAAAAAGCCAGCAGTTGTGCGATTCTCAGAGTGTGGGTTGCCATGACAGCGGAACTGCCTGTGTGTGTTGTGGATAAAGCTAAAATGGACGGGAGGTGCGGGGGGGGGGAATCCCTTCTGTTCAAGAACGTCCAGAATGATGGCGCATGTGTTATGATGGTTGCCATGACCGGGTGGCTTAGGCAGCTGATTGCTGATTGCTGTGCGGACAGGCAGAGGAGAGCAGTTCGGGTCGCAGTGCAGTCGCGGCGGCACCGCAGGGGAGCTCCGCTTGACATGTTTTTCCTCTCCGGCCTTCTCAGTCCGCCTCACTGACTCTCAGGCTTGACTAGAGGTAGAGCCCCCCGCTGAGGCTGGACCACTTCCTCGTGCTATTCAGCCTGAAGGGTGAGTCTACTCCACATTCTGTCATCATTATTATTATCATTGTTTAGTTACTCAGTAACTTAAGACTTATCCAGTTAAAGTTTTACAATACACGTATTTAAACAGCAGGATATTTACTGATTTTGGCTTAAGAACCTTGTTTAGGGGGTACAACAGAAACAGAATTTTCACCGGCATCCTTTTGCGTTTAGGCGCCCTTCTGCATATAGGCACCCTTCTGCGTATATAGGCGTCCTTCTGTGTATAGGCACCCTTCTGTGTATAGATGCCCTTCTACGTACATGCACCCTTCTGTGTATAGATACCCTTCTGCGTATAGGCGCCCTTCTGCATATAGGAGCCCTTCTGCGTACATGCGCCTTTCTATGTATAGATACCCTTCTGCGTATAGGCGCCCTTCTGCATATAGGCGCCCTTCTGCATATAGGAGCCCTTCTGCGTATAGGCCCCCCTCAGAGCATAAGCACCCTGCATGTTTACGCAATAACGTCACCCCTACCATCCTGCAGCCGTACACTCAAACCTAGGCCTCCAGGGTCAGACTAATACAGACTATCCCACGTCACACTGCAAGGAGCCCACTAAAGAGGCTGGAGGTTTTAAGTAGTCCTTTATGATGCAAAGGATGGATGACACACTTAATGTCATGTAATAACCTCTTACAGAGAGTTTATACTTGAAGGATAAAATGTTCCGTGGGGGCCAAGGTTTTTGTAAGCTTCTTCTGTAAATAATACCATCGCCCTTAATCTCCATTAATCTCCCGTTCTCCGTTCATCCCTGGCTTCCCGTTTCTAAGCGTCTGCGCTCAGCAGAGGTTGAAATTATTCCCTCGCTCATTTTGAGACTTATGGAGGGGTTCCTACGGCTTAGCGAAATCGGCCCACTTAACAACTCCAATTTATCAGCTGGATCTTTCCCCAGGTTTTGTCAAGCTACGTTTGAGCCAAGATAAACGATAACGCCATCCAGCTCCACCACAGCGTGAGCCGAGGAAGGGTGGGGGTGCAGCGTTCGGACCGCAGATTTCTCTCAGTTTAAAATTGGGCTGACGCAGTTTTGTCCATGGCAGCTCTGAATGAGGCCTACCCCTTCACAGGCCCCCCTTTGATTAGCAAGCCGAGCTGTGAAACACAATGGTGGCCTGGGCTCCCGAAAGACAGCCAGCGCTTAGTCTTCGGGTCCCCGCGTCCCCCCTGGGCCAGCCTCTCCCTTCCTGGGCAGGGCTGATGGCCGTCACCTCGGACGGAAGCGGGGATCAGTGCTCTCCGTCCCTGGCGGGCTTCCACACAGGCATTTGAATGACATGGGGTGGACGCCAGGCAGTGCAGAAATGTGGCTGCATAGTGGAGAAGTGGTTGAAGAACTGGCTCCTTTAGTAAATGCTGCAATTGGCTGTAGAAGTCCTGGGTCAGTCAATCCAACTTTGCTCAGTTAATGGTAGTCCAAAACCCTATTTTGTCAATTAGCATAAAAGTTTTAAAACGTGTATAAAAATAACAAACACAATGAGATCATCAGAATGGAAACCTTCTGGAATGCTTCATGGTAACACCAGTTGTTCAACCTCACTCTGTATGTAGTCGGTTCTGTAAGAAGATTGCTCCATTTCTTTAATGTTCCTCTGCACAACTCTAACTCCATACTCTTCAACAGATCTCCTCCACACTGATACATCTGTAGTCACCTCCTCCACACCAAGGTTATGATCGTTAATACTGGGCATAAACTACATGATTTTTAATACAATTTCTTAAAATCTTTTCATTTTGCAGGTAAACCTCGAGGTGCTCTTTACATGACTACATGTTACTAAAAAGCAATGCAACTATAACAGTGTTAGAGGTTATATTGAACCTAGCAGAAGAACAGAAAATGGCCTTGAAGATATGGTCATAAACAAGATATGTAAATGTGAAAAACTTGGCCGAAACCCCCTGAAAGGAAGCAAGATTTTGACATGAGTGACATTTCCTATCATTGTCGCTCATCGATGGAACAAAGGCGGAGGGAGATTGCTTAGGAACTTCAGGTAGCTGGTAAATAATTGTTATAACTTTTTGACTCTGATACTGTGTGTGCTAGTGCTATCATTGCAATCAGTTTCTACAGCCGTATTCCAGTTCCCATTTAAAATCCTCTACTGTATGCTATTAAATCTAAATATGTGGAGGAGAGATGACAAACTTGTAGCAGCCTACTTTAAAATTAGTATTCTAGTCTGAGCAACACTCTACTGGTTGTACAAAATATAGGTTATCATGCTGGAGTTAGCAGAGTACAAAATGAACACTATCCACTGTCCTATTACACACCCCAGTGATTTCTAGGCGCATTCCGCGACAAGATATCTCGTGTAGTGTGCAAGCTTGCAATCCCCGATCTACTGCAAAAAACTGAAATCAGTAAGAAAAGCAATTTGTTGAAATGAATTGAAATGAAAACTAAACGGAAAACATCAACGGAAAAAACGAAAACTTATTTAAAACTGCATTTCCTTTAAAACTTAACAGATCCTATACTATACTATTTTATTTAATTTCTCCAACAAATGTATTATTTATGTCAAAATGTGTATAGACCTACAACGAACACTAGCTAGAAATGCTAACGAATCCAAGCAAGAATGTATCCAAAACTTGCAGGCATTGCAGAAGACCCGCAGTGTTTCAAAAATAATTTACACACGGTTATTTTAATTTTTTCCAAGTTATTTCACCGTCGAATTAATTAACTGGAGAATTGAGTACAAATTGTTGGAATGTTCTGAATTTATTTGTGACCTGAATATATTTTTGTATATTTTATTTAACAAAGAACGCAGATCTTAATTAAATTTATAATAAACCTGCACCAAACTGACTTCTGTAAAATCACCTCAACACACCTCCTCCACACTAAAACCTGTAGTCACCAACTTGAAACACCTCCTCCACACTAAGACCCATACAGTCACCTACTTGAAACATCTCCTCCACACTAAGACTTGTACAGTCACCTACTTGAAACACCTCCTCCACACTAAGATCTGTATTGTCGCCTCCTCGCTACATCTTCTCCACTCCACTTTATTCTAGGATATATACCCTCAGCTACTTGAGACACCTCCTCCGCACTAAGACCTGTACAGTCACCTACTTGAAACACCTCCTCCACACTAAGACTTGTACAGCCACCTACTTAAAACATCTCCTCCGCACTAAGACCTATAGTCACCTACTTGAAACATCTCCTCCACACTAAGACCTGTACAGTCACCTACTTGAAACATCTCCTCCACACTAAGACCTATAGTCACCAACTTGAAACATCTCCTCCACACTAAGACCTGTACAGTCACCTACTTGAAACACGTCCTCCACACAAAGACCTATACAGTCACCTACTTGAAACACCTCCTCCACTCCACTTATATATATACCCTCAGCCACTTGAGACACCTCCTCCGCACTAAGATCTGTACTGCCTCCTCAACACATCTCCTTCACAGTGCCCTCCTCTGCATGTCTCTTCAACAAGGCCTGGCCTCGGTCCTTCTGCCTTGCTGTTTTCTGCCAACGATGGCATTCACTTCCATGAAATAAACCCTTTCAGGAGCAACGCGCCGTCGGGCGTGGTCAGCGCACCCATGAACGAGGCGCAGTGTTGCCTTCAGTGCGCAGAGCAGGCAGTTCTGCCAAAACAGGCAGATCTCAGAGGGCGCACAGCTTCAAGAGGCACGCGTAGAACTATGGACGAAATGAAAACTTACCTTTAATTCGCATTTCTTGTGGGTTGTTGTTTTACATACTGCAAAGAGAGAGAAAGAAACAGAAATAGCTCAATATGACGTTGTCAGACCATGCCCTGTCCCCAGACACGTACACTGGGGCTGTGTTAACGTTTGAAAGTTCACAGAAACGCTTGGGATCAGCAGTCCAAGCATGAATGGTTGATTGGTCTTATGCTCTAATAAATCAGTCACACTTATCACAAAAACTTACGCACAATATCAGGCTTAGAGTAATGTATGGGGGCCTATGAGTTGGGTTAGGAATTGGAGCCCAGGTTTTAGGAACTGAGAACCAGCACAGCGAGGTATTGAGCCCCAGAGGCTGAAAGGCTGACCTCTGCAGAAGGAGCCCAGGCTGTCGATGCTCTGCTTGCACACTCCACACTGTCGCTTCTTCTTGAAGGTCTTTTCTTTGAAGGCATGGGGCTCTCCCTTCCCCGGCTGATGGGACACAAACAAAGAAACAGACCATCCTCAGTCCACAAGGAACGCTTGCATCGACGGACAGGAAGCTTTCACATGCTTTCAAGTGTATTTGGATAAACAACGCCATGAAGACAAAATAAATTTGAGGACAAGAGGAGATGATTCTGCTAGATAGCATCAACTGTAACTGTACTCTAATGATGTCATTCAAAGGTCTTGGTTGCTTTGTAATGTGCGACACAGCTGGGTACCAGACAATTCACTGTATTTAATCTGTCTCTCTGCCTCTCACTATAGCACCCTCCAGTCCTTGCAGACGAAGTAGCATCACCACAAAGTCTCTGTGAGTTAAGGCCGGGAAAAACTTGCAGAGGGACCAGGGTCTACAACAGACAACCACTGCCTCAGCTATTGTGAAACATTTATAGAACTAAACAAGGAAAATCCCTACGGGCTGGGAAACTCTTTGTTTATCTGACGGCGAACCCCTGCGATCATGTCTGCGGTCTGCGAGCTTGAGTCTGACTCTCATGTGGCTGTGGTCGGGTTAAGAAGGAAACTTCCCAAAAGTGGCTTGTGTGTCCACTCCAGTATGGTCGGTTCACAGAGGGTTGCACAACGCCATGTGTCCGCAGCACAGGTGAAGATGGGGAGATGGTGTCCTGAGGGAGGCCAGGTTGCCACTGATTTACCATCTAGCTAGCCAGATTTAACCCACTCGACCGTACTCAGCACACCAGGGGACAATTTAGGGCAACGGCAGGCTAACAGACAAAATAAACCAGCCTGTCATGATGTCATACATTACTCATAATGATGAGCAACAGAAGTAACGGACAGATACACACATAGACACAGGCACGGAAAGGCATACTAAATCCGGGGAATGGATAAAAGCTGTTAACATGACCCAATCTAACTGTGACTTAGTCATGAAGATGTATATATATATATATAGAGAGTATATTTTGGCCCCGCCCAGCAACAACACATAATTTGGTCAGTTGTTTCTTCCGTTTTTGAGATGTGTGTTCCTGTGTGTTTAGGGGTTAGGCGGTCTGCTATTCTCTCTGTCCAATGTTTGTATATCTGCCATGACAGCGACCCTGCGTGGACACCCTTGGCGGGCACAGCCTGACCTCTCCGGTGGAGACACAGTTGCACGAACACCCCACCGTGACCCAGACCTGACTCCAACGCTGGCCAGTGAAAAGTGACACCAGTGAAGCCCTATGAACCATGAAAACCGTCTATAACAGCAGAGGAAGGGGGGGCAGCCGGCTACTGATCTAACCTACGCTATCCCCCGGGCCGCACTGACGGAAGAGACAAGAACAGTGCAGGGAAGGGACCTCCCCTTTCCATCAGCCCGCCTGTGCAAATTTGCTCAGAGTGCCAGAGCCAACCTTGACCCAGGGCTACCCAGCAGCTGCGGAGGGTTTGACTGCAGCCTGTGTGGAGCCCAAGCAGCCAGTGTTGTCTTGTGCATGCTGGGTCTCGAATCTCCCGTGGACAGAAAAGCAGAAAGCCCAAGTGAGCGGCGTATGCTACCATTTAAACCAGAGGCGGCCCTCGAGGGGCACAGTGTCTGCTGGTTTTCCTTCCTGCTCGCCTCTTGTTTCAATGAAACCGTTATCTGAAGCAGAAATGACCTCCACCGGCGTGGAAAATCGAATGCTAGTTGAGAGGTTTTATGAGAACCCTTACACACTGCAGCCCTTGAGGACCAAGACTCCCCAACCCTGTGTTAATCTGCTGCCTATGGAAATACACAAGGTGGTGTGCGGGGAGGTGGGGGTGGGTGCAGAATGTCCTTCCGCCAGTCTTAGCCTGTACTGATTTCCAATAGTATTTCATCACCCACTTGAATTTCTCATTAGTCAGGTTACCATCTAATATCGCCTACACTAATAGATTCTGAATTATATACAACGTATACTGCTTTGTGTTGACATTTCACCTATACTTTGTGTATTAACCCAACCACGGTCAAAAAGGAAAACTACAAGAAAAAATACTTTTATTATTACTTTTATTAAAACTGTATTATTTTAGGCACAGGTGCTGCCAGTAAATACCATGCAAAATAATTGGATTATTTTGTATTCTCTCAGACAGCCTAACACATTTCAGGGCCTTTCATCGGAACCTGTCTGGGGAAAGGTATGACAAACCCGTCAAAGAGAGTGGACCTCGTCCCCTTTGCGGTGAGCTCTGTCAACATGTGAACTATATTAAACCAGCATCTGGCATCAAGCCGTGCGTGCATGCGCGCGGTGCGCGTGTGTGTGTGGTGTGGGGTGAGGGTGAACAGAAACAGCTGATAAACACAGAAGGGAAGAACACAGTGAAAAGGAGCCCCATGACAACAGTTACGTAGGAGAGATAAAAGTGTCCCTCTAGCAGGGACCTGCCATGAAAGATTCCATTCGGAGTTAATAAGGCCATATTAAATGTTATTGGTTTATCTACAGAGAGGGTCTACAGTGACCATCCAGGGTGGTTGCTATAATACATCTGTTGGTTTTGTAGAAACAGTTCTGCCCCAGCACAGCAGTCGCACCACTGACAGGCCTTCTCCGCTCTCTCGCCTTCCCTGCTATTATTTATTAGTAATTTCCATTTTTTATGAGGAACTCCCCCCGTTACGAAGGGCGGGCGCCAGTTTGTTTATAGCAGTTGACCGACAATGCAAGTCACAGTGCCTCTCTAAAGCAACCGCGGGTCGCAAAGCCAAAGACCTCCATCGGTCCAATTATCATCTCGTCGTTATCTTCCTCCCGAGTCAATACTCCAGACAAACAATGAAGAAAAGTAGACACGGGACTGCTTACCTTTAGGCGAACGTGTGCAGGGAGACGCAGAACGTAAGGAAAAGCTGGGAGCTTGACGAGCCAGCACCTACCAGCCTCCACCCTTCGCGAAAACCGCCTCAGACTCACACATGCAGGTCTAACAAACCCCAGAGTCTACATGGTGTTAGGAAGCTGCCAGTTCCAGCGCCACACTCACCCCGGACCACCCCCCTCCTCCCCCCGAGCCCTGTCCACAGTGCCTTGTGCTGGAACGGCCCCTGGCCACCCTGAGCCTGTTGACGTGGGCCCTGCGGCACACAAGAGGGGCTTGTTCTCTTATTTTTAGCTGTCTGACGCACTTTTGGAGTCAAAGGACCATTTTAAAAATTGCCCAGCCCCTTTTTCTTGCCTTTCCTTGAGGTAAAGAACAGAGGAACTATTGAAGGGAGGAGCCAACTAGAAGAACCCCCCCCCCCCCCGCGATAATACCCATGCAACCCTTTCAACCTGTTCACCCCCCCACTCTCCCACACACACCTGTAAGGTAAGTATCTAATCTGGGTCCATTCCCACAAAGGCATCGGCTGTTACGGGAAAGTGTTGCTGGCGTACCTCGGCCTCACTCTGCATCTCTGTCCCCCCCCATGGGGAAGCTGGTACAGGACAAGGGGTGAGATCTCTTATCTCTTCCCGCCCGCGGCTTTGGGGGGACGGCAGGGCGGGGGTGAGACAGCCAAGTTCACATAGAGCGCACGCATCAACAAGGTGTCTGCTGTTAGGGCTTGAGGTGTACCGGACAGTGGGGGGGGGGGGTTGCTGAGGGTTCGAGTGTTGAGTGTGTATGTGTTCGGTTGTAAGGTTGTGTCTGTGTTAGCAAATGCATTCGAACGGAGCGCTCTCTCTCTCTCTCTCTCTCTCTCTCTCTCTCTCTCTCTCTCTCTCTCTCTCTCTCTCTCTCTCTCGCTCTCTCT
>JAOYSI010006277.1:0-12960 GCA_025775065.1 Hiodon alosoides | reverse complement strand
GTAATACTTATTTCATGCCTCCTGGTTTCCTGGGGGACCAACTCTTTTTCATTGTTTAACTGTTATTAATGGTATTGGCACTGTCCGGTTTAAACCTTCTAAATTTTTCATTACCCCCCCCCCCCCCCCCCCCCATTCTGGCTCCAGCTGCCAGATTGCAGCGTCCTGAAGAAGATGTTTGGCTTTCTCAGCATGTTTCTTCATTCCCATATACGTAGGCACGCCGTCGACCTTGATCAGCGCTGCTGGTCGACCGCGCCCAGAGGGGTCTTTACTGGGCTTTCCTGTGCCGCTGACTGGGTTTGGCCCAGTCTAAATGTCACCGTTATCATAAACCTTTAATGAGGGTTTGGCTATTGGCAGGGTTTGCAGAGGGAAGTTACCCTCCTGCGTTTCTGGTCTGCGGTGTGTATGTGTGTTTGTATGTACTGTATTATATACATATACATTTCAGCTTCTTTGCCATGGAGTGACACGGGACAACATTTTGACTGCTGTCGGATCTGTTGTATTATATCCTCTGCAGCAGGTACTTAAACTTCAAAGCCTGCGTGTTGCCAGGACAATTAATGTATTTAATTTTTTAGGCCAGCATGGATGTCAGCTCTACATTCGGCCTACGCCAGGCGCCAGATGTCAGAGCACTCCCCCCCCCCATGCACTCCTATCTTCCATGGCAAATACTGTTTACAGAAATTTGTTCAGATATCTTATTTTTGTGCTGTATAAAAGGTCTGATTCCCACTTCAGGATAGAATAGAAATGTGTTTTCCCTTATCTGTGCTCTCAAATAGTCTAGTAATGAGAAATAAACTGCTCTGACGGGTCTTTGAGAGCACAACTTCAGGGTCCTCTCTCTCTCTCTCTCTCTCTCTCTCTCTCTCTCTCCCTGTGTCGCTTTCTCTCTCTGTCTCTCTCTCTCTCTCTCTCCCTGTGTCGCTCTCTCTCTCTGTCTCTCTCTCTCTGTGTGTCTCTCTCTCTCTCTCTCTCTCTCTCTGTGTCTCTGTCTGTCTCTCTCTCTGTCTCTCTGTAGTTGCTTCCAGGGTTTATGAGTCTCTGCAGATGAAGCCTCTATTTCCCACCCACCGCTCCTCCGTATTTAAGTGTAACATCTGACACTGTCTTCCCTGGTATTTGTGCTGCCATCTGACAGGCGTGCGCGCACACACGCACAGACACACACGCGCACACTGTGTGCCTGTGTGTGTCTGTGTATGTGTGCGTGTGTGTTTATTACAGACTCTGACAGCAGATGAGATTATACCTTACACTTAGGCTCTGTAATGTATGGGCTGTGTCTTTATCCCTCCCCTTTTCGCAGCTGTCTGTTATCAGATACAGATCGTATTTCTTGATTTACCCTGAAGCCGGGCTGGTCTGCCACACTTCTGAACTCCTCCTTGTCATATCGTATTTATCTGTGACTCTGTACAGTGTGTCGTAAAGGGCATTTCTGGGATGTGTACTTGATGCCTCTGTTGGCTATAGGCTGTTCACAGCAAAAGCTGTCTCGTTCTGCATTGATTATCACAGACACATCGTGTATTAATTAAATGTGCCGAATGTTCTGGTCCCCTGGACGCCATTGGAGATTCACAGCCACCTGGGTGTCAGTAAGATGGCAGGGTATATATATATATATATATATATATATATATATCAGTGTGGCTGTCTCAGTGTGGCTAGCATTGTCTCAGTGTGGCTAACCCTGTCTCAGTGTGGCTAGCATTGTGTCAGTGTGGCTAGCATTGTGTCAGTGTGGCTAACCCTGTCTCAGTGTGGCTAGCATTGTGTCAGTGTGGCTAGCCCTGTCTGAGTGTGGCTAGCCCTGTCTGAGTGTGGCTAGCATTGTGTCAGTGTGGCTAGCCCTGTGTCAGTCAGTGTGGCTAGGCTTTGGTGTTACACCAACCCCTCCCAGATCAAAAGACCTAACCACCTCGCGACCTCATTCACCGCAAGGCGGTGTACTTGCTGAGGCGAAACTCATAAATCACTGTCTATTTTTTACCTAGTGTTGTCTTTGTGAAGAAAACGGTGTGAACCTGATTTTTGTCCATGTTTTTACTGAATAATACATAATCCAATATAATTTTTGTGCTCATTTAATTGTTTGAAATTATTAAACAAAAAAAGTGTGATTCAAGTAAATTTTGCCGTTAGTGTAAAATGCTAAAGCCAGTAAGCTCGTTGTTGCTAGCTCATTAGCATCGGGATTCGCCTTTTAAGGAGGTCTTTGAAAACCGGTCTCAGCATTTAACATGCAGCAATGGATGTTGTTAGGCTTTTCTTTTCAATCATTAATTAATCGTTAATGAACAATTTCTATTTACAAAAAAGATGAATCCTATATTTATAAATAATATGCAAGGTAAAATAACCTGCAATCAGTCAGATTTAAAGTCTACACAATCTGCTTAAAACTTAAATATAATGATAGTATGTAAAAAAGGCTAGGTATACGTGGAACATTGGGAGAATCAAAATTGCATAACATTGTGCCATGGCAACCGAAAATGAGTTATTTGCCCTTCGGGAACGTGCGTTTTCGAATCAACTTTACATTCTTGCTACTTCTTGGAGAATTTCATTATCGAGACGCGGTCTTGCCATGCAGACGCCAGCCAGATCACGCTGAAAATAAGGTGGTAACGGGAGGTAGTTTGCATGTTCTTTATCTAAGATGGGAGTCAGTGTTCATACATTAACAATATCCCAGGCATCTCGTTATCGTTTGGGATGTAATTGTGTGGCTCTGAGAAATCTAATTTCTTTAATCCAATAAACTTGTTAGAATTCTTGCCAGTGGGGAGGTTTTTAAAAAGTAAACCATCCTTCTGCGCAATGCTGGTAGGGGCCATTCAACAACGACCAATAGCAGAGATTGCTGCTAAATGTTCCCCAGTACTGACCTATGGGGCGGATTACTCAGAATATTTTATTTTTTCCTGACAATCAGTTTTTTTTTTTACACATACAGTACTGTGAAGATGTAGTTGCCCCTGTCAGATCTTTTGCATTGTTGCATATTTTTGACACTGGATGTTGTTATATGCTTGTTATACGCTTGGTATGTTATGGTTCAACCAACACCTAGTATTAGATAAAATGGACCCTGAGTAAATAAGTATATATTTAATAGTTCTATTGATTAATTTATTAAAGAAAGGCATGCAACATCCAATGCCCCTGTGAAAAAGACCTGGTTAACTGGTTACTCCACCTATAGCACCAACAACTACACCCAGATGAGACGGGCTCACTCCTCCATGCAGAACTGCCTTAACTCTGTGACATTTGTGGGGTTTTCAAGCATGAAGTGCTTATTTCAGGTCCTGCCACAACATATCAACAGAGTTTAATGGGGCCTGTGTTGGCCAACGTTGCACTGTCCATGAAAGTTCTAGGAGGCTTAAGGAGCTTTTTGGCAAACACTAGACGAGCGTTCACAATCATCTTAGCGCCTGGTGGCTTCCGCCTTGTTCCATTCCTTTCGGATGGTGGAGCCGTAAACGCTAACCCAGACCCCTGGATATTCTGCAGGGATTTTTTTGTGACTTCCTGGACGATATTACACCTTGCTCTTTGGGAGATTTGGGCAGGATTTCCACTCCACTGGGAAGATTCACTTCAACGACTTTTCTGGAGATGTCTTCAGGAATTAATTTTGATTGTGCCATGCTGTGTCTCTAGACCCAGACAACTTCCCTCTGATGGTAAGGGCCAAAGTTTAGATCAAATCAGGCCTGGTTCATAGCCAACATATTTAAACAGCTGACCCTAATCGTCCTTTACGCTGAACGCATGTTCAGATAGTGGAGCATTAGCACATGCTAGTCAGAAGGCTTTTAGCGGTACAGCAACACCAGGCTGAACCTAAACCAAATGTTAAGGTTTCTGTGTGGGATTGGGTCCGCAACATGATGGGATGTTTAGTCTTTTTTTATAATTATGCCCTGCCTGGTTCTTTTTATTTTATAAAATGTAGTTAGGTGTCAAACATTGTCAAACACGATCGAAAACCACGAGGCGAACAGTTGAGAAAAGAACAGAGAGAGTAGGGGCACGAGGATTTCTTCCTGGCAGCGGGTCAGGTGATTTGTGCTTTTTCAGGCCAGTGTGTGTGTGTGTGTGTGTGTGTGTGCGTGCGTGCGTGCGTGCGTGTGTTTGTGTGGGCTAATTTCAGTGTCTCGTTGTAGGAACCAGTGCGCCACAGATTGGTTCCATGCAAGCTGCTCCTGGGACAGCTTTTACTGGAACGCAGAAGTGCATTACCTGTTCCTCTCAGAGCAACCGCCACTCTCAGTGCCCAATTTTTCAAAGCTTCAGCAGGTACCTTATTGTTTTACATTCTTCTCATTTTTTACTTCCTTTCTTTATGTCATTTTATGATTTAAATTTCTGTGCTAGAGAAGGCATGCTTTCAGAAATGTTTAATATGAAGAAGCACACAGTGTATCGTGTGCTCGGATACTGCATTATTTGCTGTGGGCCTTTTGACGTCAAAGAACAAAAATAACTTGACACAGTTAGCTGAGTTTTTAACAAAGTCGAGAGGAAACCATTTAGACGGTTTGAAAAGATCATTAATTTAGTTTGAGTTTTCATTTAAAATGATCTAACTCTCACTGTTAATTAGAACAATTACAAACTCAAAGATTTAAGGGGACAGAGAACTGATGACGATGACCATCATTATTTTTGTTACTGAAAAACACGTAGCTAGATCAAACGGTATGGCCGCCATATTGGGTTTTTGAATGTGTACTACTAATTTTCAGATCATTTTTGGAATGTGGAAGGTGCACATATTTTGAATATCAAACTCTGTGTACTTAGATTTCTCTGTCCAGTCTTCTCAACTGCAATTTTTAGAGGAAATAAAAATATAAAATAGTTAAAATATTGTGGTAAAGGATACTTGAATGGAGTAATATCTTCAATGTTCCTATACAAAATACAAATTTTAACATTTGTTTTCACTATTTGGCCAATCATTGTTTTGTGTGATATACATACATCTATAACTTTGTGTAATGAAAATGTTAATTTATTAATATAATAAAATATACTTTGATATAAAATAATGAGTCTGTCCTTCCATTTATGTAAAAAAAAAATTATAATTTTAATTCTTCTGTGGAGATTTTCAAATATTTTTTGTTACATATATCCTGCAATTAATACCAATTCGCTTAAAAGAATATTTCCAACATCACTTGAGGGTATAAACCCCATACTTCAACTGACCCATGCAGGAATTATGTTTGCTTCAAGTAAGACCCTTGTTCGTCACCTCAAATATTCAGTTACATTTCAAATCAAAAAAGCACTTTTGATCATTTCCATTTCTGTGTTGTTGTGCGTAGTTATCAAAGAGCGACCGTTGTTGCTGGATGAATACAGACACCTGAGCCTCAATTCAATGCAGTTACCGTGCATTTGGTTAAGATTACCTGATGACATGATCGAACATTTATACTTGCAATGCCTTTTGGGCACATGTCTGTATGAAAAGCTAAGTCCTGTAGATTTGAAAGGTAAAGCCTGAGGCCCTTTGTGGAACATTACAATAAGAAACTCATTACAGTATAGAAAAATGACTCGCCTTGCCAGTTAAATCAGTGGATCAATATAGGTGGCACAGTAGACGTACTATATTCAGCAGAATTAGTTCCAGTTTGATTAAGTAAGGTGATTGTTGACGGGTACCTTGCTAAAGGCTGGGATTTGCACCTGCAGCCCTGCAGTTGCAGGCAGCGTTTGATCTGGAACCCCCTGCCGGCTTCCCACCTGGAGTGTCGTGCCCTTGTAGGTGTAGAAACGGAAGGTGTCTGTGGATCTATAGTTTTTAATTTATTCAACAGCGCAGCACTTGCTAGTGTGACCTTCATCCATCCATCTAATTTGTGACTCACCATTCCGCTTTCATCTGTTTTCATCCGTTTTCATCCGCTTTCATCCTTTTTCAGGGAGGAGGGTCTGAGCTGACAGTAAAATAAAATTGTATTTAATAGCATTTTTTCTTATCTTCTCATAAAAAGTACAATCCATTAAAAACAGTTATGTAAAGTGCGGATTAGCGTGTTGCTAAAGTTTTGATTCACTCCCATACTCCCATGGGCCATATGTTTGAATGTGTCTGTCTGGTTCCAGTGTGAAGCAATACGGGGGTGAGGTAGAGTCCTGTATCGTCTCCCCCTTAGATTACATTATTAATGATAGTTATATTTATTTATTTATCTATTATTTGTGGGTGTTCTTAAAATCCTTTTCTTTAATAATTTAAAAAAAAATAAAAATACAATAACGCTATAGACTGTAAAGTGCATTATTTTCTCCGCTATAAACGGTCGCTGAAATTGGCACAGAATGATAATACACCATGATGGATAATTTAGGGGGGAAAGAAATGAGCCCCTCAGTTACATTACAGCTTGGGTGCTAATTAAACCATAAAAATAATGAGGAATTTCCTTAACGGTGCCTAATGAATGTCTGCAAATGTTTCTGTTCAAATAACTTTCACTACATTCTTTCTGATGACCATGTAAGTCAGTGTGCGACGTAAAAATAAAAAATAAAAACCCTTAATTAAATTAATCAATTATAGTTGGGGGCAGACCGCATTGTGGTTCGATTGCAACAGGGTCTTAATCAATGCAGCAATCAATCAGCGCTCATTCAGGTCGCATCAGAGATTACTATTAAGCAGATTTTATGACCGTCTTAGCGGTGGTCTTAGCGCAGAGCGGTACAGCGCATTAAAATGTCATTCATAGGCTAATGTGTTTTTCTGTATTAAAGTAATGTATAGAGAACAGATGGGTGTTTGTAGTCTTCAACTAGCGGTCTAGAAGGATCTGTAAAACACATAAAAAAACTTTCAGAAGCTGTCCTCAAAACTGTGAGGAAAAAATTAAATCTGTATTTAGTATATACAGTATACAGCCTACATCGGGGGTCGGCAACCTAGTTCCGGGAGGGCCGTGATCCAACTGATTTTCAAGGTCACTCTAATTGGTGAAACACTGGGTACGCAGAGGAATTGGTCATTTAGAACAGCAATTTATCCAACTTAATTATTAAATGTTTGAGTGGAAGGAAAGCCGGAACTATCATTGGTTGGGCTGAATTAATTGTGTCCATATGTCAAAATTATATGGTACATATAACCAATTGCAGTGATATTTAACGCAGTTGCAGGATTTTTTGCTTCGAAGGGAGTCTCCTCCATGCCTGTCTATTTATAGAGGTACTGAATCACATAAAACTATGAAAACCTTTGATATGTCCCTCTACTGTTGCAACATAGTATTACACAAACTTCACAAAATGGCGTTTCTAGTCCATCAATAATGAAAAAAAAAAAGGATTATTAGTTATAACTAAAATAACGCCTCTGGTTTTGGGTTACTGCATGCTGCTCATTTTTTGCCTGCTCATTCTTAAATGTTTTGAGGTCAAATTCATATTTAATATATTAGGACAAGGAGTTAAATATAAAAGTTTTTAAAAACCGTGAACAGTTTATTTTTGTCCCAATTTTTATATGCGTTGTATAATCCTGCTGGTGCCTCTCCTCCGCACCAAAGACTTTGTATGTGTCTGTTCCATTGCCATGAATCTGGTAACGTCAGAGATGTGGAATTGACGTAGTTTGGCTAATTTAACATAACTTTTCAGGACCCTCAGTGCTTCACCCTGGACACTGTAAATAAGGTTTCGCTTGAGTTCAGTCCATGCATTTATTTTTAAACCCTGGTGTCTGCGTTTTTTTTTCTGTATTTAGGTTAGTACTCCTATGGTCCTTAGCTCGGGGAGGTTTTTTTTAAGCTCTCTGTCATTTATCAAAGTGTCCCACTGGGGGGGGGGGGGGGGGAGAGAGACCCGTATCTTGCCAGGCCGCGGTTTGATAAGGCGCCTAGCACAGATCAAAAAAAATTCATCTCTTGTTTCCTGCGAGAGATCGGTGTCGCTCACCCACCCCGGACATCACTGAGGAAAATTCCCAGAACTGCGATCCGAGCACTTGTGTGTTGTTGATCAGATCTGAGCACAGGTTTGCATACAGGAGAGCCCAGCACAGCACCACAACACCTAACTCTGTGTGAGTTTAGGTGAGGGGAAAGGGGGGCCTATAGAGCAGGCGTGGCGTGCGTAGAAGCGCGCAAACATTGTCACTTCCTGTCAGCCAGACAACAGCACCATCTCTGTAACATTAATGAAAAATGATTGTGATCTCATGCATAACAGAAAGGGTTGGGAACTGACAAAAGGGCACTGTTGGTGGGGTTTTTTTTTTGTTTGTTTTGTTTTTTTGCTGGTCTGAGGGATAGATGATTGCAAAGCCCTTGAATGGTGATGACAACCTTAGGCTATGTGTTTTTTATTTTGTGTGAATTGTTTCTCTTTTTTTTAAGCTGACATGATGACCATGTGTACTGAGATCCAGTACTCTTAGGAACCTTACTGTTTGGACTTATTGGCCTTAGAAGTTACTATAGATAAGGGTGTCTGACAGATAAAAGAATAACAATAATTAAATCTTTGGTCATTTAAAGTAATAGAAAAGGCAACCAAAATGTGTCAAGTAATATGCCGAGACAAACTTTTTTTGTTGTTTTGTTGGTAGATCAGTCTTCTGCTTATTCAGTCTTTATGAAAACTACAGGGAGATTATTGATTGTCATCTTTGTGTTTACTGCACAAAGTATTACACTACAAGTTGATAGACTTTGAACTTCTGACAGATATGCGAGAACTGCGTTCACGTCACCCGATTTTTTAAATGTGAAATGTTACCTGGGTCACACAGCCTAGAGAAAACCTCTCGCTTCTTTCATAAGTTGTTGTGTTCCTGAAATCAGGCTTGTCACCTGGGAATTGCCTTGTTTTAAAATAGCTTTTTTGTCAGAGAAAAACAGTAAGACTTTAAATATTTTAAACCATCCGTCCTTCTTCCATAAATGGAATGTGGCACGTTCAACGTACACTGCCATTTTAAACGGACACTGTTTACAATCTGAATGTTTTATCGTTCGGTTTATTCTTTTATGAATATATGTGATTACAATATTTTTTAACAGTTACAGCATTTGTTACTGCCTGCAGATGAACTTTCCGAGTAGTCAAATAGTCAAATCAATGTTACTAACACGGAGTTCGTCATTCTGTTTAAAGGGGGTGTTGAGGAAAAAACGCCTATAAATTGCGGTACATAGTAAGAAGGGCGTGGTACAATGTATTTATTTTCCGTGAAGTTATAGATAAAGGAAATTAGTAATATTTTATTTTTCTGTAGAATTATAAAGTGAAATACTAAATAAATTAGTACACATTCAAAGGATTGACGTGCCCCCCGTTGGTACATTCTGAAAGTAGGTTGGCTCAATTGAATTTTTTTTTTTTTCTTCGTGCAAGAATGTTCCGATCTCTCGCGAATCCATTGGGATTGTTTTAAAGAACCGGTGACGGCGAGAATTATAATCACTTGTAGAAACGTCATGCTGGACTGCAGAGACTGATGATACACAGAGAGCAAGTCCACCAATAGTTATCTCCAGATTGATTTACATTTAAAAACAAAAAGTATATTTAAAGGCCAGGATGCCGGTGAAAGGCGGGAGAGTGGCTTACCCAAGCAGAAACGAACATGTTGGAGTAAGTATCTTGATACTATTTATTCTGAAGTCTGTATTAAGTTAGGATTCGCTTTGGTGTTTCGCTGTAATTCAAGAGGTGTTATTTTAATTCTGTTATTAGACCCATCTATACTTTTACTTTACTATTGTAAACTATGTAAGAGGTGGTTCTTAAAGCAGTTTGAAGTCTGTCATGGTTTTCCGTTTGGAAAGTTAAGTTGCGCTCTGGAATTCACCTGTTGAGTCATTTTTTTAGTTTCTTCTCAGTTTATTGTTAATATTAAATGATAGAATTAAACTTTATTGTGTTGTACTAGAAGTTAACTCTATTTAAGGTGTTTGTTTATAGTATAATAAGTTGTACCGTGAGTGAGAATGTATGTTGGCATTTCTAAAAACTTACCGCCTTCGTGTTGCTAAAAGCACAAACATGATGATTTTTTTTTTTTTTTTAAGTGCGTATTGAGCGGCTGTGAACATTTCAAAACGCGTCTTTCTTTCGTCAACTGAAACTTCTGCTGTCATAGTGGTGAGACGAGACAATTACTACCGTCCTTGCATCAACAGGATTTAAGAATTATGACTAATACAAAATACAATGTCTTATCCTGGAGTTAAAGATACCCACGTATCATAGCAACTGCTGTCCTCAAGTTCAAAGATTTACAGAGGGGGAGAATTCTTTCGTTGTGAGCTCAGGGGCATTTCGACCTAAAAACGAACATCCCTCAGCTAAAACGGAATGATGGAATAGTGTTAGCGTCCCAGTTGTGAGTCTTTATAGGGCACTTAATTATTTATACAGAATAATAAGGGTTTAGCTTTTCTTTCTTTTTCTTCTTTTTATATCAGTTTGAATGTACAGATAATAAATAAATATTTTCTCGCAAGCCTTGGCTCGAAAACCACCATGTTTAGCAACTGCTAATTTTATCGACATGGAATTAGCTGCTAGCAAAGCAGGAAGCGTTAGAGCTGTTGTCAAGGACCCGTTGGATTGTGCGCATCTGACGTTCTTGATCAGAGAGTCGCTCTGCGAAGTCCCTCAAGTTTGAACGTATTCCTTTCAGAATACGCCCGTTTAGAGCTGAGGTTGGCCGATGTCCAGTAGCGGCCGGCTGACTGAAACGACGGCACAGTTGATGGAGCCTAGATTTGACATTGATTTGAAGCTCCACCGGGTTTTATCTCCTCGGGCTGTCGGTGTGCTTGTTGGGAGTGTGTTTCTGTTGCGACCATGTAAGGGAGAGACACCCCGAGGCTTCCATCAGGCCCAATATTGTCCGTCTAGCTAGTCCCTGTCTAAAGCAGATTAGGCAAGTAATTATTCTGCCTCATTAGGGGCTTGTGTTTTTGAACTGAGGCACAACTCTGGGTGATGTAGGGGGTGTAGGATGCCGGCTGCAGGCGCCACTGACCTCCTGACACCCTTCGACGTTTAGTCTTTAGTCACTGTCTGGTCCTGCGGTGTTGGCCACCTGTATTTACAGTTCTACCCGCTCCTGTGTGATCCTGTATGTGGTGCTTTAATATGTGCACGGGAAAAGGGTATGACCGGACTACGCTTGTAGTTCTGGTGCAGGTCCTTGTGGTTTAAAAAAAAAATGTCGTTTTAAATACAGCATTGCACAGTTGTATGATCAGTCAGATCGCAAATACAGTAAGATCAACAGTGGATTAGTCAGGTTGTATTATTAACTGACCGAAAAGCGTGGATCTATGGTAACTGAGGAAAAATTAATTTTGAGGCAAGGTTTATATATATATATTTTTTTTTTTTCCCCCATGAGTGGTGCCGTTTCATCCATAAGGTAGTTTGTTTCAGTCCATCTCAAGTTGTGCTCTACACCGAGCAGGCAGATGGCTAAACCGTCTGTCTGTCAGTCAAAGTGTAAACTAATGTGTAAAATGTGGATTATATTGACCAAACTGTCATCCTATCTGTCACATAATACAAACACTTTACGCATTCTGGAACTTGCGCTTTGGGGCAGTATGTTGCCCTGCTTAGCGACAACCAGTCACTTTTGCTCTATTTTTATAAAATCTACACGTGCAACACACTTTTCTGCTTTGACAGCCCGAACCACAGGCGGGGGGGGGGGGGTGGGTTGTGACTGCAGCAGGTGGTCGAGCAGTAATCCTACCATGGGGCTGTAGGAGCTTTTCTTGATCTTCAGTTGTGTCCGGGAGGGCTTGGGGAGGGGCGGGGTAGGACTGGGTGAGGGCAAGATTTGCCGTTTCTCTCTCTCTCTCTCTCTCTCTCTCTGATGTCGGGGGCTTTTGGGTTAAACGCTATAACAAGCAGTCAAATGACTGGTTATTACAATAATAGTGTGTGGGCCTCCCTTGAAAACGTAATATGGGTAATCATTAGAAGAAAGGTGCGTCTTTATTAATGTTCGGAATGTATATTGGGGTTGAGATGTTATGTGTTGTACAGGGACAGTGAGGGGAAACGGGAGCTGGGAATGGTGTCCTTGACTTGATGTGGTTTAGGCTGGAGGGACTGTACGTTTCATCACCCAGCTGTTGGCACGTTTCCTGGGGTGTTATCCGCAGGAACCCAGGGCTACCTGATGTCGCTCTATTTGGCTTGGTTTCCTTTCAGACCTGACTCCATTTTTTTTCTCCCAGAAATTTTGTAAAACAACGTCACGTAAGATTTGTGGTTCAGCTATGAATGTGTCGTTTTGTATGTGATGGTAATATTTTAATTGCTTGGATTCTGCCCCCCCCAAAAGTATTTATACATGAGGCTTCTTTTCTCCATGACAACAGTAATTTCACCCGGTTAATTTATTTTCCCTGACAACAATCTGAGCTATTTTTATGAATGCGCTTGGGAGCCTGGCTTCCTTGTGGACACTATATACGGTCGCAGTGCGATTAATCTGTATTTAAGCCTCAGCTTCATGGTTACTGAAGATGGAAGTATTTAGAAGCCTTGATTGTCTAGTTTGATCCATCTTGCTTTTCCCTCACGTGTAATCTCGTGTTTATTTGACACCCTGTCCTCCAGCTAGATGGTTACTAAATGACACAAAAGATTGGACGGTGCACAAACCTCAGAATTTGTTGGAAGTCTCCAGTCGCACGCCTTTGTTATTTCCCCCTCTGAACCCAACTAATGAGAGACGCCCTATCTCCTTATCTGGGAAACTGCAGGAAAGGGACAGTTTACAGAGCACTTCCTTCACAGGCAAGACTTTTCACCACGCCCCCCAGTCCCGAAGGCCGCCGTGTGTGTGTGTGTGTGTGTGTGTGTGTGTGATCATTTGAAGCTGAAACTTCAGAGTGCCTGTCAGATCTGACGATG
>JAOYSI010006276.1:2368-12960 GCA_025775065.1 Hiodon alosoides | reverse complement strand
TCCTTCAACCCCCCCCCCCCCCCCCCCCCCCCCCCCCCCCCTCCAGGGATAAAACGCTTGGACAGAAATCTCTATATGGAGAACTGCAGGAGTATTTCAGATTCTCTTGGAAAATAGACATGAACTTTGAAAACACTGAGTGTCATTTCAGCTGCCAGCAACTAAGAAAGAGCTGACGTCAACCAAGCAGGGGGCGTTTAATTATAATCTTTTATGCCTTGTGAAAAATGTCAGCAGTTTATATTCTCCTGTCATCCTTATTTTGCCTTGGGTGTCTGAGGTTGTTTCCCCCCTCCCCCCCTACAAACTCCACAGCTCCTCATCAAAAACGTTGCATCCTTTGGCCTTTCAGCATTTGGTTCATATGGCATAAATTCACACAAGTTTTGGAGTGAAGTTAAGGAGAGAAACAAGGCTGCAGCGGTTCTGACGTCCCTTCACATGCATTTGCAGGCGACACTATTCCCTTTAACGTTGGCTCTATAGCGTCTCTCAGTCATTTACCAATTCTGCCTCCGGAGTGTACGACATCCTCTCCTTACCCCTCCCTTCGGCTGCCCTTTACAGTCATAACTTCTTTCCCACATTTACTGACAAAGGTTTATTGAGAGAGAGAGAGAGAGAGCGAGAGAGACAGAGAGAGAGAGAGAGACTGCTTACCTTTCTTTCGCAGGGGAATTTTTTTTCTTGTTGCTGAAATACACTGTTGGCTTCTAACCCAGTTACCTTCTATAAACTGTGCTGGATTCTTGGCAGCCGTGCGCGGTTCATCCAAGGACAGCGTGGAGCTGGAAAAACAGCCAGTACCTCCCGCATGCTTATAGGAATGGCAGAGATCCAGCAGCCGCTGATAGTGTATCTGAAGGAACAGGAATGTCCATGGTGGCTCTTGCAGATTATTATTCTCTGTTTCTCTCACTCCTGATTCACACCAATGTCTGTCTCTTGCCGCTTTTTTATATAATACTTTGACTCCCTCCCAACCTCTTCCCCTCCCCCCATATCCTGTGAATCTAAGCCGTGTGCAGCTCCTGTTCAACTTGAATGGAATAAGCAGTGTGTTTCCTGTAGCTGAGCAACCAAGTCACACAGCAGGATTATCACGTTATCTTCCTTAAAGTCTCAGTCTCATCCTACATTGGTGTTTCTTTGCTCTGTGTTCCACTCATTTTTCTGTTCTGAGAAATGTAGTTTTCGAATACACCAGCAAGAGGGAGGGGGGCAGGGGGTTCACAATGGGACCACCACTTCTTCCCCCATAGGCTAAACCTTTTTTTGGGCGACATATCTGTTCCCCTGCTGTCTCACGAAAAGGAGAGGCTTTTGGCTTTTGTATCAGTAAAGACAAAGAAATCCTGCCACTTTTCGGCTCCCCACACCTCAGAAATCGCGTCCTAGCTAGGACTCCCAGTCCTCGAAGCCTTTTCTTATTGTGGGCTCCGTCAGCGTCCTGCGGTGAGCATCAGCTGGCTTAAGGCATACGTACCTGCTGAAATCCTCATTGTCTGCCCAAGAAATTTAAATGAGTGGAGCAGGAGTCTGTAAGTTTTGAACTAACCTTTTTTTTCACAAGGCTCTAAAACATTTTACTGAAGGATAACATCGTGGGTGACTTAACAGGACTGCGTACTGTGTATCTCCTTATCCTTGATAATTAACGGCAGAACGATACGTGAGGAAGCTCCCGTCAGTACAACGAATTTCAAATGAATACCTGGTCAATACAGAATACTGCTTCCAGCCTAGTCATAATCTGCAGGTACGGTGCTAAAGGAGAAGGTCTGCAGAGTCACTGACACAGGGTTAATTAGGAACTATTAGGGTTAGTAATCTAACTAGCAAACAATCTGTGTGAATTACAGATGGCCGAAATGCTAGCATTTTTAACCAACAACTTGAAGTCTCCTTTATCTCATTTTGCTCAGGACAAAGGTATTCTGACAGGCTTGCATCTTTTCTTGCAACTCACTGTCTTTAACGTTCATTGGTCGCTTCCTGAATTATTTCTACGCCAAGTCATTCCATTGCACAAGAGGATAAGACACGGGTGTATGTCTGTGTGTGTGCTTTTTAGCGGCTCAGAAGACGACACAGTGCGAAGTCATTTCACGACTGTCCTTCACGACTGTCCTTGTCAAATGACAGATGCTAATTAGAAATAGAGTGCATTTATTTGAATGCATAAAAAAAAAAGTGACATGGGTTAGGTTGGAAAAATTATGTGCATAAATGCCAATAATTTGCCCCAATAATATCTCTCTGCAGATTATTAAATGTAGTGCATCCGTTTATACGAAATATTCTTTTAAAATTTCCATGGCAGTCTTTAGATATTCCATAACAGGGCTTTATAACAAGGCACAGTTAGTGTTCTAATACAGTAATGCGCCACACTAATAATAGAGTTTATTACAACGCTATGGTAAAAATACACCGTAAAATACACAAGCTTTTACATGTCTTTTATAGATAATTGTTTAAACGGCCAAACATAGCTGTTTCAATCTTTCCGTCTTAATCAAATTTTATGTATTTTCCACCATTAAATCACACAAATGTAAAGATAATTTCCTATAATCATAGGTTCAAAACTTCGCCTGTTTGGTTTAAGATGTTTTTAATTAATGATCCTTGTTTTAAAATAACCCAAAACTGCTGGCTTTTCATTCTGTACATTGTGTGTTTGTAATTGGCTTGCCTGGAATGATCAGCAGTACTCAAGTATTCAGACCCTGGCAAGCTGGTTGCTAATAAAAAAGTGTGACTCGTGCAAAGAATTGTTCAGCTACCTTCAGATGATGCCATATTGGCAGGATCACATTGTTTTGATATGAAAGAACACTGATTGGTCCGTCTCCAGTGTTTGCAGGACCCAGTGTTCCAGAAGACAAGTTTCTCAGATCAACACTCCTGCATTTTGACATGTCTTACATAACACTGGGATTTGTAGACAGTACTGTGCAAAAGTCTTGAATATGAGCAGATTAATATTTGGACATCTAAAAATTACTTTTTTTCTACTGACACACACATATAGAGACAAAAAAAGTACACCAAAGACTACATTCATGTTAAAAAGGATGCCTAAGACTTTTGCACAGTACTGTGTGTGTGTATATATATATATATATATACATATATATATATTTCTGCTTTAAACGATACTGGAGTTCATTCTCAGTCCTTGTTTTTTGGCGGTAACTCAGTCGGCAAATGCCCGACAGGCCGTGCTGGTTAGGGATTTCACCCACCACATCCCAGGCAACAAGACGACATTAGCTGGATTAGAACCTGCAAACGCCAGCTCACAGGGCTCCAGTCTGCACTAGGACGAGCGCCTTTACAAACTGAGCCAATCGGGAGGCGAGAGCCTTTACCCACTGAGCCACTGACAAGCAGAGCCGTTTGGCGACTAATTTAAAAAAATCTGGGACATAATGAGGGTGTCTGGAACAACATGGTAAATAAGTGTGGTAGGGTCTGTGATGCAACGGGTTCTCCCGGCAGTCTAACAAATTCCTTTACAGAGCAATCTGTGAAATATAGCAGATGAGGGGCTACGGGCCGATCACTCTGAGTACGTTTTTAAGAATTTATTTTTCAATGTATTGCATACATGTTTTTTACATTACATGTTTTACATGTTTTTTACATATCGTCCACAATTCATGTAAGGTGAAAGTATGTACTTTTTTATTGTCGGATTTGTTAGTTTTATTATTTTGTTTTTATCCCCTGTGTGGGCACGACATTCCATGTGTTTTTGGTTTAAGTAACTGTTCCCATGAGGAAGAAAAGGTTGAACACCTGAGATGGAACCGTTAATCTTGTCAACCATGATGGCTTCTCCAGCCCCCAGTTTCACCGATCCGCACACATGCGTGACATCACAGGGTGCAGGTAGTAAACCCTTTACAGCCGGCGCACGCGAGCGCCTCGCCTCCCTTCTTACCCGTAGTAGTTCTGCTTGGGTCTTCACCTCAACAAAGTCATTTCGGCTTTATTAAGCTCCATAAAGGACTTTCCATAAAAGCGCAGCCTTGAAGACCCACTCGTCCTCACTGTTGTTAGCGGTACCAGCGCCACGCTGTTCTCATTACCCAGACCTTTTGTAGATAGACAAAAGCACGCGGCTGGGGTGTACTGCTGTCTGGGCGTATTGCTGTCTTACTGAGCGATGGTTCCTCATCTGATCACAAGCGGAGGCCGTGGTCCTGTGCTGGATTTGAAGAGGGCTATTTGCACGCTTAATTATTTGATCAAAACTGTTTCACATCACAAGAGGGGGAAAAAACATGACTTCATTGTAACTGTGTGCATGAAAAGTCTCATAACTGGAGTTGAAAAGGGTTTGAGTTCTCTGCGATTCTGTTTTTGCCTGGTTTTCAAAGCTACCTTTGTGTTTTATTTAACATGGCTCCAAGTCTTTCGATGAATTTGGGTTCTCGGAGTTGACCGAGCCCAGAGACGGAGTTGCCGTGTCGACACCCGGAGAGCGCAGTAGCTTCATTTGCCTGGGTCTCGGTATCGCGCCGGCTACGCGCTCTATGCTGTTTTTTATTTGTGCCACGGCGCGGTTTGCCAAAGGGGCTAGCTGCTCGCCATGCATTGCCAGCAACTGCCTGCCGCTCGGCAGATTGACCATGCTGGTTGCACTTGAAACCCCGCCCCTTAAAATGACGGAGGGCCGTTTCCTGTCCTCAGTAAGGAAGGGAGATTTGGAGCAATCTATAAATCTTTTTCTTTACTACGGTACCTCCAACATCTAAAAATTTTGATGGTGATTCATCTTATACTATCCAGATTACTGCCTAAGTCTCCCTTTAAAACAAAGAAATGCAAAAAAATCTAAAAAGTAATAATGAAGATTTTTTTTTAGGTATATCCGTGTATAACAAATCATTTTAATTCGGCTGTGTAACAAAGGAGAAGTATTCACCTTCATGTGGACCAGTACAGATCCACCTTGACCGAGAAACTGAACTGACTCCAGCTGGAATCAGAAGAATGACTCAGAAAGGTTCTACTTATTTTATTCTATTTTATTACACTTTTACAAGGGTGCATAGGCAGAATTTGTTTATTTGTTTTCACGTTATCAAATAACTTTTTAGAATAGTATATTTCATAATGTTATTACTGAGAAATGGTCTGCCAGAAACTGGAATCATAAAACCGAAGCGGTTTGAAATTAGTTTTATCATGTAATAGCATGGCTAATAATGGTTCATATAGTGACAACACGGGGTTAACGACCAAACGGAAGGGCCTTTTCTTCTCAGTCAAGGTCTCTGGACCCATTAACCCAGGATAATGGACCTCACGTGGGAAAACATTCATATCCTAGTCAGCATTGACTAGTCAGCATCATAAGTTGGCAGAGTGGCGCGTGGACTGGGGTGGATGAAGGGTGGCACGGCTTTCCATGGGCGACCGGGGCGTGGAACGCGCCACTCCAGCCTCTCGTGCCAGCTGTGTGGGCCGGGGAGTGTAAAGGAGACAGGTGGCTCGAAGGTGATTGGATGGGAGGAGTCTACTCACACTATTCAGACTTGTGGTGGCTGGATTCGTAGAGAAGAGATTCATAAGCAAATTTGGCGATTCCAAATTGGTGGGAAAAAAACATAACTGGCGATTTAGATAATTTTTTGACTTATTCATAGCATAAATTCATTATATAGATACAAATGATAAAATCATGGCGAAGGTTTCCTTTTGAATATGGCAGATTTCTACCGCCATTTTTAATCCCCAATGATGGTGAATCTTCGCATTCCAGTGCATTGCTATCTGTCTGGGTGGTGGGAGATTCTGTCTCGCCTCCAGCCTCTGTGCTGGTCGCCGTGCCGACGGAGGGCGGAGGGGACTCGAGGTCACGGAAGATGCGTTGTGGTCAGAGACAGACACAAACACCCAGGGAGGACCTGCAGGGAACAAGCGCAGTGATATTTTAAAAGGAGCAGCCTGCTTTGTGGGGGGGGGGGGGGGGGCTGAACTGCACCAGTTGAATAAAAAAAACCATTGCTGTTAATTTTGGAAACTGGAGAAAAAATAAATAAACTGACCTTTTAAAACATTTGGGAACATTGTATATTTACCATTAGCACTGATGTAGTTCATTTCTGATGTTCAAGAGAACAAATTCCAACTTTTCTTCACCTTATTCCCAGCACTTATAAAGTATAAATTATGTATATACACCCATCAAACCACCCACACCAACTCACCCCAAACACACACACACACACACACGCTCAGACAGCACATGTTACAGGTCCGGCTCTACCTGTTCAGATGAAAAGTGCATGATTTTACACTGGTTGACATAAAACAGTCCGAATTACGAGATCAAACCGAAATGAATACTAACTGCTTTTTTAAAGACGTCCACATGGCTTATTGGCACTGCCCATAAAATCTATCAGTGCAGGGGCCTTGTGATTAGGAATGCCTAATTACCACATTGGGATAACACTGGACAAGTAATATGGCACTTATTTGTTTGAATTTCCCAGCGCAGTTATAGAAGGCAATTGTCTGTTAATCCCTTAGTGGTTGCCATGGGAAACAAGCGCAGATACACTTTTTGGTTCAATGGGTTACATTGTCCTTTGAAAAGGCAATTTATTGACAACTCTGAAAATGTAGCACTACAGATACTACGTTTTTCAGGACCTGTCAATTATCAATGTCACGGAACAAGTCAGCAGGTAAAGATTTGTTTTGTCTACAAGACGATACACTCTGGACCTTTAGCGATGTTGTCCCCTGCCCGTCCGTCCTCCAGTGTGGCCCATCTGACCCATCTGACCCCATCTGATCTCACTCCTGTGAGCGCTCATGGTCACATCCTCACATGCACTTCTGAGAGTGAGCCACAGAGCAAGCAGCGGCTGACCAGCGTGACCCACTTTGTGGTCGATTTGACCATTTGACCGTAATGGGTTGAAGTGAGGCTAATCGTTGAGCAGCCGTATCCCAGAGAGGTAATTAAACTTGTGGTTTAAATGATTGGGTCTGATGGATCCCACCACAAGACCAAATTTGTGTGCAGGGCTGTGCGTCTCTGCCCGCTATTAGGCTTTACATTCTTGATCACCTGGTACTGTTTTGTGTTAAAGAGTTTTTTTTCCCCTCTCATTTTTTTTATGACATCAGCATACTGCTTAAACTTGTTCTGATTGGCAATAAAGTAGTTTAATGTCAGATTATTTGTAGTACACCTTGGCTCTGTCTCGATAGCGTACAACATTATTTCCAGAGAAATTGCTACCCAATTTGCTACCAATCTATTACATTTTTGGTATGGTTGCTATACACTCAGGAGTTGTTCGTATACTGAAGATTATGTCCCAGTGCTCATTATTACTTAAAAACTTACTCTCAACTTGAATCTACTTTCAGAACTTTTTGAACAGATTTCTTTATACAACAATCCTTTATCCTTGGCAAACTATCTGAATTATTTTGTGTATTTTGTATTTGTGATCAATAACATTGAGAATTTGTTTAAAACAGCTTTATTAGGTAATATTATGAAGACAGCTAATTTAGTTAGTGGACAATGGCTCGTCAATTCCCAATTTTTTCAATAATGAAATTTCTCAGAAAAATATTTAGCACTAATTTGCATCAAAAGACTAAAAGCATGCAGTGGAAAAAGCATGCAGTGGAAACAGCATGCGGTGGAAATAGCATGCAGTGGATAAATAAATAATTGCATGTGACGTTTGCCCAGCCCTTTGCTGAATGGATTTAACCACTTTACTGTAAGCAGTGCTCGACGAAGCCTGGAAAGGCAACCCTGTTCCTGGAAGTTCAGCAATCCTGCAGATTTCCTTCCTTTATAAATAGTGACATAATATTGAATACCCGGAGCCCACGGTCAAATTTAGCATGGTAATTGATCTGATTAAAGGATTAAGGGTTCGACTGTATCCAAAACAAAAAGAAACATCGAATGAAATGAATGAACATCTCTGGGACTACGACCAGGGGTGCCTACCCCTGCCACAAGGTGAACGGTCTCGGTTTCACCTGAAACGCAATCTCTGATCGCTGTGGTATTACAAGGACTTACTGTACACGCGTTGACGTCAAAGGGGTTTCCTTGATTACTATTTACCCGGCTGCCTCGTCGGGTTGGGGATTTTGTAAACGCATGCTCCACCTGTAAGATGAAACTGTCGGGGCAATATGTACTCATCTCGTTGGGAGTGCCTTTGTGGGAGGTTTGTTTTCCTTGGCAAAGCGCGTTGCAGGGAAAAGATGCTTGGCCCCTCCGCCGTGCCACTCAGACCGTCAGCCTGACTAATCGACAGCAGAGGATGTTCAGTTCAGTTCAGATGTTCAGTGCGCTGCCAATGACGTCACGATGCAGTGTGCTTTTTGAACAAGACACGAGCTGCAGGCTTTTTCTGTGGGGAGGTCAGAGGAGGTCGCCATAGGGATTGTAAATTTTGAGGGTTTTGCGTTCCAGAGAACTTGGAGGTAGAGAGCGGGTGTAACGCAAAGCGTTCTGCCAATAAACCAATACTTGGATTTAGTGTCTTTCAGTTTTTTCTTTGTTGGTCAATGTTTAAATTTTTAACATTTTTTTTTATCTTGTTGACATGATTATCTTGATGTGAGGGCCGTTTAATTTTTCCTTTCTGTTGAAGTGCTTTGTGCGTTCATCTTTGAGTGCATTAAAAAAAACCAGTCTGCGTTTTGTGTTCCCGTCCTCTGGATTGTGCCCGTAATGCTGAGCACAGTAAATTCAAATAATAGGACTTCTGTGGAGAAAATGTTTAAATTGTTACAATGTATCGTAACTGAAGAATCCATTAGAGTTGCCAATTTAAGGTAATTCAAGTGTTGTACTAAACAAATCTGCTCATTCTGCTCAATTCAGTGTTATGCTTTCTGTTTAAATATTATGAGACATACTGCTAGTCACTAGTCTCGTGAAAATCTGAATAATTCTCTATAAATTACTCATTTGCATTAACTAGTTTCCTACAAAGGTGACAGAAGTCTTTGAGGGTCTTCTAAGCTATTAAAACACCATTTCCAAGTTTTAGGCTCTGAAGCCTACCCTCAGTTTCAGTAGTTTTCGTAGTTCATAGTTCTTGGGTTTCACTGGCTAACCAAAGTAAATACAGAAATGATTATGGATGGCTTCTTCCTGATCCACTGCATGCCACGGACCACCGTAGTGAAACCTTGTCATAAAAAAGAACCAGAAGGAAGTGTAGTGTTTAGAAGTGAATTGTGTCACGTTTTGTAGTTCAAACTGCAGATGCCACATGTGAATGTATGCTTCTGCAGCAGTGGTGAGTGAAGCCCCTTTGATTCAGCGTGATTTGTGTTATACGGTCCTTGATTTTCACACTCCAGCAAGTTTGGAAATCGAGCGTGATGCACTGGAAGAAAAATTTTGGAGGGGTGTGGAAATGAGCGCCGCATTCCTTTTCACTCGACTGATAGCGGTGAAAGAGCTGCCAGTCTTCAAATACCGAAAACCTTTTTATTTATTAAAACTAGTGAACTGTCCGAATGTTTTGTAAGAAACAACTTTCTATTCAAGTGTGATGTAAGAAGAAAGGAACCCAATCCCCGGCATTGCTTTTTGGTGTTTAGAAAAGCATCAAGTGACGCTGAGCATGACAAGCGATGATAAAGGTGTTGTAAAGGTGTGATAAAGGTGTGGTAAAGGACTCCGTTTGACATTGGTTGGTTACTGAGAAAATGTGAGGTGTGTTTAGACAGACTGTTTAAATGTGCCAAGAATTAGCACTCACTTGGTTCAAGAGCTAAAGTTTTTTAAAAAGCAAAACAAACTAATATAAACTTTACTGGAGAACTATATTTAATTTTAAAATATTAACCAAATAAAAAAAAAAGCATTCAAATTAAATCTCCTTGAGTTACTGAGCCGGGTTCCTCTGCTGTTTCAGGAGGTCCCATCGGATCTGAGGTCACACCACATCGTGTTTTTAAATGGTTTAGGTGGGGCTCCTCCAAAGAAGCCTGGCTCAATGCAGTCCCTGCACATTAGCCTGAGCATGATCTACCGCACAGCCTCGGAGAGGTCAGATGAAACCTCGTAGAGATGAGATGAAACCTCGGAGAGATGAGATGAGATGGTACCTCGGAGAGATGAAATGAAACCTCAGAGAGATAAGGTGAGATGGACCCTCGGAGAGATGAGATGAGATGGAGCCTCGGAGAGGTGAAATGGACCTCAGAGAGATGAGATGAGATGGAACCTCAGAGAGATGAGATGAGATGGAGCCTCGGAGAGATGAAATGAAACCTCAGAGAGATGAGATGAGATGGAACCTCGGAGAGATGAAATGAAACCTCAGAGAGATGAGATGAGATGGAGCCTCGGAGAGGTGAAATGGAACCTCGGAGAGATGAGATGAGATGGAACCTCAGAGAGATGAGATGAGATGGAGCCTCGGAGAGATGAAATGAAACCTCAGAGAGATGAGATGAGATGGAACCTCGGAGAGATGAAATGAAACCTCAGAGAGATGAGATGAGATGGAGCCTCGGAGAGGTGAAATGGAACCTCGGAGAGATGAGATGAGATGGAACCTCAGAGA
>JAOYSI010006275.1:0-12962 GCA_025775065.1 Hiodon alosoides | reverse complement strand
CACATTTTATGACAAATTTATTCAGAAAACCATGAAATTCCAAAAGGTTCACATACTTTTTCTTGCCACTGTATATATAAGTATGTTTCATATTTTGCTATAAACCGAATTAAACAGACACAAAATACAATGTGGATTTGGTTATTTTCAATGCTTTTCTGTTATTGTCTCATCATTGAAACTGAATCTTACATTTGAAAATGATTCCTTACATCTTTATGAATTTATAATCATGGCAGGAAAGTTTAATTTTATTTACACATTTTTTCTTTTCACTTACATAATTTAATATATGAAGAAGAAGAAAAAACTAGAAAAGGTTTCTTATGATAACGTACCCTTTGATGCCTAAACCAAACTGAAAAAAAAAATTGCTCACATAACTATACAGTAGTCTGTACCAAGGCTAATCAAATTAGTCTGTTGTCAAGGAATTGTATAGAACAACTTGAAATAATTATAAATTGAGGGCATTAATGTCAGATATCAATGTACTTTAGAGTGAAATGGTATCTATTTTCATTGCTGTAAACTTCCAGTACAGTATCAAAAGGTTTGCCTACCGTCCATTGTAGAATCGCAGTCAGTCTCATGCAAACTTGGGGCCGTTCGAATCATAACACATAAGTGTCAGCCCAGCCGACAAGCATAATTTCCTGTTTGCTCAATGTAGTTAGATCCCAACAGGTTTCTCAAATGTACTGTGGTGTCAGAGGGAAATACCTTCACCATAGTCACTGTTTGCCCCGACATGTGACAAAGGGACTTTTCTTTTTTTCACTTTATAGAGGGAAAATTTGTACCACCCCGCAGACTAAATTACCCACATTTGAAAATAAAAACTAGATTAGTAAAACATTGACCAAAATTTCACTCAATTTCTGGAAGCACCATTTAGATAATTTCAGGGAAAAACAAAAAAAAGCAGAAGGACTGATTGAAAGTCATAATCGAAGATGTGTGGGGAAGTTTGGAGGAAAAGGTCACATGAAGAATCATATGAATCAAATTCCATTACTTCTAGAATGTAAACATGAGTTTTCTTAGTCACAGTTGTGTCGAAATGAAAACATCATGACTGGATAGCCATGTGATCACACAGCTAAATTTAGAATCAAAAAGTACCTTTGAATGCCATGGCATACGTTGATACACACAGCCAATATGAAGATTTTCTAATATAACTAATTATTCTAGCTTAACATTCAGACTATTTATACGGCAACATTACCAGCTTCCAAATAAAGACATCTGTATAAAGGGGACGAAGAGGTTTTTGTCCCATTCATAATACAGTCAGCACCTGATATTGCAACCTAAATAGTCAAAGATAAAATGTAAAACATTTCTAAAATAAAAACCCTAAAGTTCTATTATCATTTAACATATGTTTAGATAAAAAATGTATAATTTCTTGTATGTTTTGTGGGTGCGTGACACGCTTCTTTTTCACAGACACGTGAGAGACGAGAGCAGCACGCCTGTCGTCACCTGCTGAGAATCCTGCAGATGAATCGCCTTCATTATCAGCCCGATTGCCCCAGTACACAGACTATTTTAGGAGCTGGCTGGGGCAGGGGGTGAGGCGAAAAAAGGAAAAGGAAAAGGTGAAAGGGAAAATGAAAGAAAAGGGAAAATTCAATGGAAAAGGAAAGGGGAAACGATGTGGCGGAAAAATTCAGCTGCCTTAATTTATCTATAATATTGACAACGTCAAACTGAGGAGGGTCGTAGTACCCTGTGGTCAGATGAGTGCAACCATAACATTGCATAACATTTTATACAGGAGACGACTGAACAGACTGTCGAACCGCAGTAGTTGTTTTTTCAAGAATTTCAAGAACGTAAAAATATCACGTGACTTTTAGGACGCCTACAAATTGTATTTGCAACGCGGGGTTTCGCCGAGTTTTAACGCCAACCCAATCTAGCTGTCGGGCTGATGTCCAGTGTGAACAGGGATTTTTGACAAGGGGTGGAAGTATGCAGATTCGAGGGGCACATGTAAGAGATGAGACAAATTGTTCCGATCGGCGGTACAAATCGGCTGTCCAAATCGAGTTCACATTGGACCGTTGGTGGCAGCAATGTTCCATAACAGCTAAGATCACTGAGCTTTACAGCTCCTGCCATGTTACTGTCCGTATCAGTAAAAAAAAAAAAAAACATTTCAGGGGGGAAAAAACAATAAAGTATTAAAGATTATTATAGTTCCAGACTATATAAATAAAGAACTATTACAATTACATTTTTCGCAAAAGCCAATGTGAATGATCACAATTCCATTATTCAAATTGCGTAAGAAGAATTTCAAAGACGCAACAATAACTGAAATGACTGGGGGGCTCAGCTTTTTTCAGGGGGTGCTTAAGCGCCCGCTAGCCCCTACCTCCCTCCCACCGCCACTGGTGCCATTGATCAAGATCCAAATATCTTGGGATGTTTTGCAGAGGTACAGCCGTTTTCCCTCCTGTATATAGCGACGAGATAAATACGCAGAGATATCTGTAAAAGAGTAAATATCTTCCAAAAGTGATATATTAAACTTTATTACAATTGCACTACCAATTATACTGTATGGCCCCCGTTATCGAATTTTAAAAAAAACTTACTTGTTATCTTTTTTTTTTCAAAAACAATCGCCGATTACATGTTGTTTTTTCAAAATTGTATACAAACGTTATACCTCTGGAATGGAAGCTGTCAGCCAGCTACTATCAACTTATTTTGACTCTAAAATCGTTTAGGTATCGTGGTATAGAGTACCATACACCTGGTGAAGCCTGTGGGCTCTTTATACATCCCGAAACCTCACGCATATCTGTAACGCATGCTTATACCCCAGTTTGCCAATACCTGAGTACAGCTATGCGTAACAGGCGAAATCGTAGACAGCCTTTTCTAGGGTCCTCGGTTCAAGAAGCGGAAAGGCTAGCAGACGGAAGCGTCTTATCGGGGAAGAGAAAAATAAATTGCAACAAGGAACAGCCAAATTTATAGACGAAATATTTTATATTATTTTAATTTACGGTCTTCCGCCGCCATGATTCTGTTGGAAATCAACAACCGGATTATAGAAGAGACACTGACACTGAAATTTGACAGTGCTTCCAATGGGTGAGGGCTCAGGTTTTATAATGTATACGTTTGAAAATAAGTATTTGACAAAATACAGCATTAATAACATAGCCATTATGCATTTCACATAATTGAGCATCAGTTGTTGCATCTGGGTCGTTAACTAAGATGAGAAATACCTGCTTTATGATGGTAACTCAACTAACATGGGGTGTGTCCTGAATCATAATTTAGCTACCCTGATTTCCACAAGGGAATCGGGGGTGTTGCCGTACGTGTAATATCGCCTGCAAGAATAACTGAAGAAACAAAGACGCGGTAATTTGGGAATCGAGCGGATATACTATGTCTTTAATATAATAAGTAAATAGAGGTCTTAGACATCGCCGTTTCTTCGCTATAAGTACGGAACAATTGCAAAATTGGCAACTATTACGAAGAAAACCAGCGTATAGTTTTTCTACGATATTACGTTATGTGATTCAAAACCTTACTAAAAAAAAAACGTGTGCGTGTTTTTTTTTTTTTTTTTAATCTTAAAGCCGTCATATTAATAGCCTTTCTAAAACTTCTGATACAAAGCTTTAGCCCTTATAACGTCACCCTTCCTGCTTCAAGTTATGATTAAAAAATGAGCAAAGCTGTGTGGTATCTTTCGCTAACTGCTAAGGCATTCAAGGAGAACTACGGTCGCCCAAGATACGGCGGGATGGGCTGCTTACTTCCTGGAACGACGTTGTCCTTATATGGTGCCCTGGTGCCGATTACTGCTGTGTACTTATTCATTTAATTTTTTTGGTCGTCGTGGTCGTCATTTCCTTTCATTTGTGAGTTACATTAATTTAAGATTCCCAGGCCTTCTCTATGTTCTCTGGAGATTGAAAGAAAAAGCCAATATATTAAAAACGGATAACATAGTGTTGTTCGAATTTCATCCTCCCATAAAGTATCAATTCATTTCCGGCGTGTGCTCAAAGTTAGTTAGCGCGCTGTGTCAGATTCAGGTTATGTTAGATATTGACAGACATTTAATTTAATATATCTACTGGTATTTTAATAAGTTCAGTTGGAAAAATTTTGTTTGTATCCTACGTTTACTTTTAAGTTGTTAACTATGTGCAAGTGAATACCTAGTACTCCAATGTATATATAAACTGGAGACTGCTTATCTGTAAAGACGAAACCAACGATATAAGAGTACGAACCGCTCCATCTTACTGAAATCAAAATAAAGATGTAAAGCCCGCAAAGATGTAAAGATTTAGGTGTCGTAATTGCAACCACTAGGACGCGTTCCACCTTTTCAAATTTAGTTAAAAAAAAACCATAGTAAAATATGCATATTCAACGATAAGTTAATTGCGACAAAAATCTCTATTTGCAACTGTATGCCTGCGTGAACTAATTCACCCATTGTTGAAATGTTTGAGCAGAAACCTGTACATGCTATTGATTTCTCTACAAAAAAAGACAAAATTGAAGTTTCCCGAATTATGTCCAGCTGAGGATTGCACGACCTAATAACCACTCGGTGTGACTCTTGTAATTATCTTGTAGTTCTGCCCAATGTAGGGTCACTACTGTATGTTTAAACTTGATGGGAGTCCACCTGTTGCAAATTCACCTTATTGGACATGATTTAGAAAGGCACACGTGTCTATATATAGTCCCCACACTTGACAGTGCCTGTCAGAGCAAAAACCAAAGCAAAGTCCAAGGAACTCTCCATAGACCTCCAAACTGTGTGGAGGCATAGATCTGGGATAGGTTATGAAAAGAATATCTAAAGCATTAAAAACTTCCTAGAGCTGGCCTTCTGGCCAAATTTAAGAAATCGAGAACATGATCAGGGTGGTGACCAAGAACCCAATAGCCACTCTAAAAGCGCTTCAGAGTTTCTCCGCAGAGATAGGAGAACCTACCATTTTGGTCTGATGAGAGAATGGTGGTGGCAACGTCATGCTATGGAGATGCTTCTCTGAGGCAGGGACTAGGACACCGGTGAGGACTGAGAAAAGGGTGAATGGAGTAAAAAAAAAAGAGGTCCTTGAAGAAAACCTGAATAAACAATTAGATGCATAGGATATGAGACTGGAGACGATGATTAGTCTTTCAGCATGACAACGACCCAAAGCACACAGCCAAGACGATTCTGAAGCGGCTTAGGGACAGTTCTATGAATGCCCCTTGAATGACCCAGCCAAAGCCTGGACTTTAGAGCATCTATGGGGAAACCTGAAGTTCACAGATGCTCCCCATCCCCAATGTGACAGAACTTGAGTTTTTTTGTTTTTGATAAGTTGGCTCTAATTGAATTAAGACCACTACTAAATGTGGAGAAAATTAAGGGGTCTGTATATTTCCAAAGTGTGGGTGGGTATGTAAACGCATACACACACAGCCCACATCAGATAATGGAAGCATTTTTCTTTATATAAACGCTCTGACGTCATATGGAAGAGTTGGTACCAGTCAAGGGGACGTTCCTGTTTGCTTTTCACGTTGGTTATGCCAAATATTGCATGGTGGTACTAACATAACTCATTGCACGTGCTCTTAAAGCTGAGGGATACCTTTGGCCCCCTGCGTTCGTGCCTAGCCGGCTGGCTGTACACACTGAACGTCGCTTGTGGGCTCTGTTGCCGGGTGTAAAATGACAGATTGTGATTGGATGGGAGGAGGCCTATAATACTGCTTCCTCACCCTTTCTGTATGGTAATTGAATTTGTTGCAACAAGTCAAGATCCATTAGCGCGATTGGCAATTCCGAATAGGGGAGAAAATTAAAAACAATATTGATTCCAAATTTTTAAATAATAATAATAAAAGAAACCAATGATTTTGTAATGTTTCGCTTAACTTCTGACTTGCTCTGTTTCAGGAAGGTAATTCATGTCAGTTTTATGCCCTGTGAATTGATCCTACTATTTAGTGGATAAGTATAACTGTGTGATGATGATGGTGGGATCTGCAAAGTCACGAATCTTACTATAATTTCTAGATCCGATGATTACCATTTAACGATAGAAATGCAGAGAGACAGCGTTTCTATTGTCAAATGAGAAAAATAGGTCAACACATTCAACATATCTGCTCTGGTTTCAGGAACAAGCCTGAAGCGGTGGAGGTCACATTTGCAGGTAAGTTAAAATTATCCCTTTTGGAATCTTGCCCCCAATAGTATTTTTCTCATGGAATGGCCCGCCTTTGGCCTAGTATTCATTCACACTGCTCCTGAAGTGGAGGAAAATTGACCTCTAAAAACTTCTCCTATTTCTGTGAGCTGGTTATCTGTGTTTCCATTACCGGTGCTAATGCTTACTAGTGAGACGGATTCAAGGGAATTGCATTGAGCAGGGCAGGGAATACTCAGTTGGTGTGTTTTGTTGTTTCATTACCTTTTTATCTACCCTTAAGCACATTATGCCCTTGTATAAACCAAACCTGCAGTCTGATCACTTTCTTCTGTTTCTGGAAGTTGAAAGGTAGCCACTGACATAATTTAACTGAATCCAGGTGTGTGACTCGAGAAATAGAGTATACAGAGATTTCTGAATTCAGAAGTCTCTGTATTTTAAATTAATTTAATTTAAACGAAACCCCAGCAAAAATAACGCATTATTATGTTTGGAAGCTTGTGGAGTGTTCTCGAAGCACCCAAAGGTTTCCTATTTTATACATTGAGGTGAGACAGAAAAACCAGCAGAGCAGGGAACATGGATGTGATATTAGACTTATTGATCTCGGAGTACCGGTAGTTGCCTGATAGACATGCAAAGAAATTAGCAAAAGCCTGAATCCATCCGCTTCCACTGTAAGGTACATTTAAAAAATTGCCGTGGACTCCGGTTTTCAGTTTAGTTTTACGTTTGTTGTAGTTTTAGTTTTTTCCCACTAGATGTCACCCAAACTCATTGTTCCCTTTATCAGTCACAGGTCGTGTTGCTAGTATTAATCTTAGTCTTTTCGTGGCGTTTTTGTTGGTAGTCTCGTTTGTTCGTTCTACTCGTTTTCCGTACCTCACTTTGTTTTGTTTGTTGAGTAAACCGGAGTTTTCCACATCCGTCTGTGTCTGCGCCTGGGTCCAAACCAAAAGTTTGCAGATAGCACAAGCGTTTCATTTTTTCAATATTGTCAGGGTATATACTTAGCATTACTAGGTTCAACTTTGTATTGATGGATTGTCTTTATTTTATTGAAATTTTTGCCAGGAAGGACTTTAAATTCCTTATTGAAAGTCCTCCCTAGCAGAAAAGTTAGGTAGTTTTGTTTTTGCAATGAGTGATTATGCTTAATGTTTGCACATAGTTTAAAGGCCTTTTCATTTAGAATATTTGGTGCTTGTGCTTTGAAATGGTTCAACGATTACGAAAGCTATGCTTTGAATTCGCCTTGATACAAATCTCTTTCACAGAAAAGCTTGTTACGTTAGAAAGTGATTAACCCGACAACGGCAAAACTGTTGCGCGTGTTAAATGGCGACTTCTCTACGATGTAGATTTTGATGGCGTCCTCTACCACATCTCCAACCCCAATGGTGAGAAGACTAAAGTGATGGTTAGCATCTCGCTCAAGTTCTACAAGGAGCTGCAAGAGCACGGGGCAGACGAGGTATGAGTCCGTAATGTCCTCTGTAATCGGTTTCACCACACTGCGCGCTTTATATTGGTGCTATTTGTCGGAAGTTATTCTGCGGTAGTTTTTGATTGCTCCGGAAAAAGCCGTAACCTTGCTTGTTGAAAACAAAGTCAAGGAATACAGAGTCTTAACTGCATTGCACCCTTTTGTGTCATCTCTATGGTAAGCTCTTGCTAAAGATCAACCCCGCTGTGACTGTTGAAAGGCTGTGAAATGGTCAGCTTGCTTCTTATAAACGTGATACCATTAAAACATCACATCATGGGACTTTATCAAAGAAGTCGGTTTTTGCTTGTTTATTCATTTATTAGTCGATATTTTGAAATTCTAGTTGAACTAATTCACCTGAGGATCAGATGAGATTGGGAGATGGCGTCTGTGGTATGGTTGTGAGCATTAAGTGATTATTTATTTTTTGGGGGCAGCTTATCTAACAGACATCCCTTTTTCCGTCTTAGCTGTTGAAGAGGGTGTATGGAAATTTTCTCGTGTCTCCAGAGGCAGGTGAGGCAGTGCCCGGCTGTGGTCTGGTCATTCCCGGCCATTGATGCTGTCTGAATGTGTTATGTCCCAGTAGCTGAACGTCTTATGGCTACTTCCTCCTCCTCCGCCCCAGGCTACAACGTCTCCCTGCTCTTCGACCTGGACTCTGTGCCCGCCAACAAAGAGGAGGTGATCCACCAGGCGGGCATGCTGAAGAGAAACTGCTTCGCCTCCGTCTTCGAAAAGTACTTCAAGTTCCAGGAGGAGGGTCGCGAGGGCGAGAAGAGGGCAGTGGTCCACTACCGCGATGACGAGTCCATGTGGGTCCCCCCGGGTGACGTTATTAATCTTACATTGGGGGGGAGCGTGTTTTTCACCCCTGTCGGTGTCCAGTCAGTGTTTCCAAATTTCACTACCCTTCACGCTAACTAATACTCTCGAACTGTAGAGAAAACCTATAATTTAGCAGAAGAAATCTGAACTGTTATTTATGCTTGGTAAAGTGGTACAGTGCAAAATGTACACGGAGCCAAAGTGTGTTATTCAGGTAACTGACACCTGACTCAATTAATATGAATCTTTTTTTTTTTTTTTAAACATAATTTTTCCCCTTAGTGGTCTCAAAATGAAGAAGTGTTTCTCATTTTCTGCCCCACCAGGTATCTCGAGGCAAAGAAAGACCGAGTGACTGTGGTATTCAGCACGGTTTTCAAGGACGACGACGACGTCATCATTGGGAAAGTGTTCATGCAGGTGAGCCGCAGTGTTTGCAGTAATCTGCTGCTGGCCTGGTCACTGATTTCTTTCTGCCCTGCCCTGCCCTGCCCTGCCCTGCCCTGCCCTGCCCTGCCATGCCCTTTTCCTTGTGTCGTGTTCTGACTGGTCGAATCGCTCGCCATTTCCTGTGCGCAGGAGTTCAAGGAGGGCCGTCGCGCCAGCCACACGGCTCCCCAGGTGTTGTTCAGTCACAGGGAGCCTCCTCTGGAGTTGAAGGACACGGACGCCGCCGTGGGGGACAACATCGGTTACATCACCTTTGGTCAGCACTGCCCTCCTCCTCTGCTTCTTCTGCACCTAGAAGAGACTCCCTGTTGCCCCCTAGTGGATTCATTTTCTCCACTTTCGGTGGATGAATTAATGGGATCTTGTAAATTTACTATCCAACCCCCCCCCCAGTATTTTTATTTTTAACAAGACGTAAGCATTCGATAAAGTGTAACTTTAACACAAGGGATGTTATTGAAACATTGGCACAAAACTTGCACTGGAAAAAAAAAACAGAACATTGCGTGCACAGTGTTATGTTTTTTAATGATCTGTAAAATAAGCAGCCATTTAGCCACAGGCTTCTGACGGCACGGAGGAACAAAGCGCGGGGAGAAACAATCGTTCCTCTGTTTCAGGCCGTTTTTGTGTACACAGTGAGTACACAATCAGACCTGCGGTTAGGAGAAGTTCCCTCAATGCGTGTCCAACCCATACGTCTGCTCGGTCTTCACTGTCCTCACTGCTCAGTTCACGCTGCGTGTGTTTTCTGGCGTTGCTATGACTCGACGTCCCACAGCTGGTTCACTGCCATCTGCCGCTAGCTGGCCTCTGGTGATGAACTGAAATATTAACACCTACTTAAAATAAAATGGAGCTGCCACTGCCATTTACAAAAGCCGGTTGTCTTACGCCACATCCCTGCAGGGAGTTTGTCGTCTTCCCTTCAGGTGGGTTAAATGCCAAACGTGTCGGACAGTTCTAACGTGGGACTGTAATGAATGAGTGCGGTTTTGTGGTGTACTAGATTCTGGTGTGAAGTTCAAGTTCCTCGTGGGTCGTGGGTGACAGCTCGTATTGGCTCTCCACGATAAATGAATTAAAAAGTTATGTATTGTCTAAAGTAAGAAAAGGATTGCAGCGCTATGAGTTTAGTGCATTTTAAAGTATTTTGCGTTTTCCGTTTGCCGTCTCAGTTTTAATGAACAGAAAAATAGATTAAAGGTCAAGTTCAAACGTCATATCTGGAAGGTCAGAGGAATTTTTTAGTTTGTTGTTGATTTGGCGTATACGGTATCATTCTTAAGGAAGTAGTTGACTTTTAATGCACTTATTTTAAACAAATGCGTGATCTTGGGGAGGAATCCGGAGCTTTAAAACGTACCCATCCCTGCCCTAAATTGTGCCTTTATCTCTCACAGTTTTGTTCCCCAGACACACCAACACAAACGCCAGAGACAACACCATCAACCTCATCCACACTTTCCGTGACTACCTGCACTACCACATCAAGTGTTCCAAGGTGAGCCTGCTCTGCGACCCTGGCCAGCCCACCACTTTGTACAGCTGCAGCTGTGAGAGCCAGGCTCTTCGGTCATAGGCTTGGTTAGCAGCCTCAGAGACATGTATACGTCAGAACCCTTGATTTATTAGTGTAATTACAGTAAATTAGGTTACTGACGGGATTGTTTAATACTAATATTAATTACATTATCATATCATTTCTTAGCAGAGGCTGTTGTCAAGATTTGATATTTTTTAACTTAATTTGATAACTTAAATCTGTAATCCATTACTGCAAAATCAAGTAAATGCCTTTTCTTGGTTTTGAATCTGAAATCACCTGACCCTTGGTGTTGATGATGAGGATAAAAACACTTTGTAGTCATGATTAGCAACGGCAAAATTGGTTGTCATGCAGTGTTAAGCGTCTGCCTGCCAGTCTTCTCTGTTAACCCGTCTCACCTCTACCCACTGCAGGCCTACATTCACACACGCATGAGGGCCAAGACTTCTGACTTCCTCAAGGTTCTGAACCGAGCCCGGCCGGATGCGGAGAAGAAGGAGATGAAGACGATCTCGTAAGTGGCGGAAACCCCTCCCGAGAGTTCGGTGGCGTGATCTTCAGGGCAGATGTGTCTACTGCTGTGATCTCTCTGAACTATGGCTTGGTGTGTGGTGACAGCATGCGCAAAGTGTAGGGTCCTATTTATCTCGTAGGATATCAAGGATGACTTTGATCGGAATTAGGGTTTGTCGATGGGATGATTAGTGCTTTGCAGGAATATTTTATTCTTGACCGTGTTATTACCTTCCTATTACAGCCGTGTTAGTGCGTTAAGCAATATGCTGTTGCTGTGAGGTGTATTTATTTCAACAGTCTTAGTCCCAATACAGGTTCCCAGACATTTACACGCACTTTGCCCACGTTTGTGCAATGTTTATGGGGCTCAGCAATAAACATTATTCCCCTAAAACGTCTTCAGATAAGTATTAAAAGTGATATCTTTTTATAAGTTGATTAAGATGACCCGGCTAAGCAGGTGTTTGTACATGGAGTGGTGTTTGCGGTAGTTTTACATGGGGTTTATTGGTTTTTGCATTATTTAGCTTCCATAGCCCCAAAGAACAGATCTGTGAGGCGTTCCCTTCTGTAAACAGACTCCCTCCTGTTATATACCTGATGAATTCCTGCTTTGCATCCTGTTTTCAATGTGTTTAGAAGCTTCATTTGCATAATTAAAGGATTCGTGTGAAGACGCTTGCTTGTTTGGGTTTAAAGTCAACTTTGTTTTCATCTCTGAACCTATATTAATTAGATCTGGTCTGATCGCTCAGATTGACACAATGAAGAAACGGCACATTGGTTGAACAGTGGAAGGATTTCCACTGTTCCACTGCACATTTATCGACCTGCTAATCTGGCCATGATTAACGGTGTTGTCGTCTTTCCAGGGGCAAGACCTTCACTCGCTAAGGGTCCGGGACCCTCACCAACTGAGAGAAGACTCGCCCAATCCACACCGCATCAGACCGGATCAGAGCCCCCTCGGCCCACCGCCCTCCTACCTGGGCTAATGTGTTTATTCCACAGGAAAAGCTGACCAGTCACAGGGCATTCCTAACTTACTTACTTAAAAAGACACACACTTTACATACACACAAACATACGCGCATATATATATATATACCATATTAATAAATAACTTTTTTTAAATCAAATTTGATCTTTTATTACTTTGAACATTTGGTACTTCTGCCTTGCAGCTTCCCTCTACCGGTACCTAACAGTGTTTGCGAAAAGAATGCAGTATCTTTACTTTCTTATCTGAATATGAATTGTCTGTACAATTTTTAAACCAAGTCATCGTACGTAATAAATTAGTCTTATAAAAAAAAACATGAGTTGTCATGTTTTCATTGTTTCCTATAGCAACATCTCTCCGCTAACTCTGGCCCAGGTGCTGGTAACTTCAAAAGGTTTACATACTGATGAGTAATTGCAAGCCCAGAAGCTATTTGCTGTTTTTGTTTGGCTATCAACCTTTTTTCCTCATGCTATGTAGTTTGTCATGTTTCTATTATTTTACTAGTTAAAAATCTTAATTCAATTCTTAGTTCTAAATATAAATTTTTTTCATGATTTATGGTAAGCAAATTTGGTGAAATATGAGATATATATCAAATGCAAATTGGAGGGATGTGCACCTAAGTTACCGAACAGATGTATTTGTGATTCTGGTTTACTCAGGATTGAAAAGGAGCGAATCACAGACAGAGAACAGACTAAACAACACTGTATTTGTGATGCTGGGTCACTCAGGATTGAAAAGGAGCGAATCACAGACGGAGAACAGACTAAACAACACTGTATTTGTGATGCTGGGTCACTCAGGATTGAAAAGGAGCGAATCACAGACGGAGAACAGACTAAACAACACTGTATTTGTGATGCTGGGTCACTCAGGATTGAAAAGGAGCGAATCACAGACGGAGAA
>JAOYSI010006273.1:9705-39498 GCA_025775065.1 Hiodon alosoides | reverse complement strand
AGAGAGAGAGAGAGAGAGAGAGAATGAGAATCTTGGCTTCACCCATTCGGCTTCTGTGCCTGCTGTATATTACGGTGTGACTGTATTAACTTGCGGTTTCAAAAGGTGATGACAACAGTTCTCTAACCGTTTTATCTTTAGTTTCTGTGCCTCACATAAGTTTTATCCTTTTATTTTAGGCTTTTTTGTGACCTTAAATTTAATTGTAAATGACCTTTGTATTTAATTTCTACTTTATAATGCAGTCTGATATTTGTGAACTGGCTTTAATAATAATAAAAATAATATTTATAAAAACAATAGTTGAGCATTTTACCCAAATAAGAATATCCCATTAGTTCTCCTAATGGGATTGCGTTTGAATACAGACCGCACCTCACCCAGTCAGTACTGGGCTATGTTGTGACTTCTGAAAGTGTCTTTGGACATCTTGATAACAGGCATATTTAATTGGCTTTGCCAGCATCTCCCTTACCTGGTTGGTTACAATACCGCCAATGGCTATCAACGGAAACGGCATCCGTTGGTTCATGAAGTTTGTATACGTGTGAATTTCGTGCATTCGCTTGTTTTTCGGAAAAATTAATCTCTCTTGAAAACAAGCTAAAGACCAAAGTAATTTATTAAATCTATAGGGTTCAAAGCCATAGTTGTAGTACGTATTAGAATGTACAAAACATATCCCAGAGAAAAATGGAAATATTTAAGTACTGTTTAGAGTTAAGTTACAAAAAGTCAAAGCAAAAATTCCATTTAAAAAAGCAGATTAAAAACAGTATTATGCTATTTACTTATTTCTATTGATGTTAAATGTGTTAAAACAGCCTTAGTCTTAATTTTTCAGGTATCGCCATGACGATTATATTGTGATTAGGTGAAAAATATGCTTAACAATCATTAATAAAACTAATTTATTTTTCCTTTCTGTACTGTGAAGTTAAAAGTTGTTTTAATGCATCTTCTCGTTGTGCACTCCGTTTCAGATTTTTGTTGTACAGAGGTACGTGAACTGTGTTGTAAATTTAACATTCTGTATTTATTCAGTTCAAAGTCACCCTCAGTTTTAAGGTGGTTGGAGTTTCCACACCATTGCACAAGTTTCTGCAACTGAGGGGATAAAATTAGCAGTGGATCTTTTAATTTCTTAACTCAAACTAAATCTGAAGACAGACATGGTGTATTAACACATCGCATGGTGTCTGGAAATGTTTTCTTTTAAAGGCATAATTCAATCAGCTGATTTAAACTAAAGGGGCATTTAAGCAACTCTTGTTCAAATTCCAATAACTTGTTTATATTTAACTTTTTGTGGCTTTGGACGTGAGTAAGTTTGGTCAAATTATCCTTTGGTTTTTAACCTGTTCGTTGAAAGTGGCAATAAAAATTATTTTTGCATAATTGTACAGAAAGAAGTTGCAGCTTTTAATAGATCACTCACGGGGCACTTTCACTGAGGGCAGTGCGCGTTTGTTTAAATTCTTAAACGCATTGCAGGATTTCCACTTTCAAAGGCGCAGAAACACCAGGATAAGATTGTAGGTGGAGGAGGAAAACCCTAAGGCAGTATGTGCAGCAAGACCAACTCCATACCTGTAACCTTTACCACTGAGGAAGAATGCAAAACTGAAAACTAACCCCCATGAAAAAGAAATATAATTTGCGTTGGCTGTCAGGCTGAGTGTGGAGGTTTGAGGTTCACAGAATGTTGTGAGCGGCGTAGAACATACCGTCACCCCTGATTTTATCAAGGTTTAGAAAACACAAAGTTATCCATTGAATCTGTGGGTCGGGTGACCTAATTTAGAATGTAAAAGATTCTCCTGGCATGTCAATGATCCTGGTGTCTTAAGGGGGAAACCAAGGAGGTGCATGCTGAAACTGCTGCCATTTATTTTGAAAACAATTACAATTTTGAAGCTAAAGTGTGCTTTAGGGAGATTTCCAGGAGTTGGCTAAATTAATGTTGCGTCCATTTGTTTTTTTTGAATGTAGAATCATTGCAAACAAAGTCATCTAGAATGCCCCACAACAAAGCATGTTAATTGATGTTAAACCCAAGGTTTCTGTCCCCTTTCCCATTGAGCCAGAATGAGATTTTGAGAAGCTATGTTTCAGCGCCTGGCTTTTTAAATTTTTATTAAAAACCGCACGTAAAACCCCTTTTGTTCCACAATGAAGAGGACCCTGACCAGGGGCACAGCACTTCAGTAAGATCCAACAAGCGAGCTGGCATGGCTGGTCCAAGAACTACGCCGAAGAGCTTCTGCACATCCTCGGTAACTGGAAGCCAGCTTTGTTAAAGTAGGAAAACTGAAACATGGGATGAAACTCAACCAAGAACTCCAGAAGAATGAAGTGATGGAACTCAGGGCTATGTTTTAGTACAGAGTTCTTTGGAATCGTTCCCTGACTAACAGCTTAGCATACATCATCCAACTCCAGCATTAATGGTGGCATATCTATTTTTGTATAACGGCATGGCAAACTGCACAACGGTAAATTTGAAGATTAGTTTTAGAACATGCAAGATTCATGTTGAGCCATGTCACTTAGCTCAGTTATTGTACCTCTGATTAGGAACAGTGTGTCCATTGAGCCCGTGTCCTCAGCCACATGCATAAGCAGTCAGCCAACACCAACTAAGCTTTAAAAAAATAAAGGCAAGCAATCGGCTGAATCGCAACATTTATTTTACAGCATTGGGCAAGTCCTCAAATATTACATATATACAGAAAACAATGCATTAAAACTGTACAACTGGTCCAAAATCAAACATCAGTAATGGGCAATCAGTCACACCATCAGTTTGTAAACCAACCCCAAATTCCCATACAATTAAGCCAGTCTGACTACTCTAGCCAATACCAGGCTAAGAACAAAACCCAGTTGCAATCCTTTCATAATTTCCTAGGGACTGAAATGGCAGCTCCATTAAAATAAAACTTACAGGACCAGACACAGGAGCAACACCAGGACCTCACTGGCCTCACTGCTCAAACATTAACTTTAAGGCAACCATAAAACTGTTCATGCGGGTCAATGGATCCAAAGCTGACCCAAGTCCAGCTTGCTAGGTCACTCAGCTTCATCTTCCAGCCCCAAGGTCTCCTCACATCCACTAGAGTGCAATTCATCGCCGCCATCATCATCATCATCATCATCTTCCTCCTCCACCGCATCAAAAGCAAGGTCCCTCAGATCTTCCAGATTCTCTGGGCTCTTTCCCGTTAATCTCTGCAAATACGACGAACAATTTATACGACTCGTCAACATTCAAAAAGCAAAAATAAATGTAGTTTCTGGTCTTTACCTCAATCATGTCAGCCATATGCTGAACATGCTGGGCCAGCTCTTGCAGCTCTTCATTCTCACTCTTCAGTTTAGATATCTGTTCCTCTTTGGCTTCTACATCTTTATGCAACTGGACGGGAAGAAAAGGCAATTGTGTAACAAGTGCATTCAAATCAATTTAGATCAGCGCAAAGTCAGGTCTAGCACCAACTACACAATGTTGATTTCGTAGCACCTTGACCCCCCCACCAAAAACATCAAGATTACAATTCTGGGGGTGAAGCAATACAAGTTCCAGAACCAGCTTTGGACAACTCACCTTCTCGTTCTCCTGAAGCACACTATACAGCGCTTTCCGCCTCTCTTCAGCCACCTCTTTCCAGTAGGTGGATGGGGGAGATTCTGTAACAAAGGTTAAGATGCTGCCATTAGTTACAAGTTACAGAGCCCACAGTGAAGGGTCGCGCCCCCCCCCAGGCATCACATGCCACAGAGTAAGCATGTGGGCACAACACTCACCTTTGACCAGCAGTTCGTAAGCCTCCTTAGTCATCCCATCCGTCTGATTTTCCCCACTCTTCAGTGCAACTTCAGCTTTAACCCTCTTCGAACCCTTGACCTCGTCTGCGCTCCAGAGTTTCCTCTTCAGGAAAGTCTTCCCCGTCTAATGGCAGTTAAATGACAGTTACCCGTGCACTCTGGGACCAACCGGAGTGGATTCCCTACTAAATCAAATTTACCTCTCGTCCTCTTCCAAGATTCTCATTGATTGCCGAAGGCTGGAGGACTTGTAGGGTTCTCCTTACTGTTCCAGTGCCTTGGGTGGTTTCAGCAAAAAAGCTCTAAAACAAAAAAGTTACATTAGGGTAGTGTCACTTGCAGTATGCAAACTAGACATTTCAAGACACCCGATTTGGTGGGAAAGGACACTGAATTTAAACCTGACCCCATAGTCTACACGTGCTCAGGCTTAGTGTCACTCAGACCTCCTAGTTTGGTTACACTGTCATCATAGTCTGGCAAATAAGTAGACTGGCTGACCGGCCCTGCACGTCTGACTGCATTGAAAGCGTGGGAAAGGAGCACGTCTACATCGAGCACTGTGGGGAAACATTCAATTCCCACAGACAGCCAATTGTTTCCAAAGGGTTATTACCTTACACCGACATTCTTGAACAAATAATTACCGTGGGAAATGGCTTAAAACACCATTATGAACTACGAGGCTGGTTAATGTTTTTCCAACTAGGAACAATGTGGTGACAGCATGAAGTACACTTATCAAATTACAAACAAGAGTGCCGGATGAAATGTTTGTCTGGCCAATAATCATTTTTAGATTTGTGCACGCTAGGGCCTTTTTACCTGCCATTCTCATAGATGGGGGTAAAGAATCCAAGACTTCGACCGACCGACAAATTTAAAAAAGGTGCATCTCATAACAGTACTCGATCAGCATGAATCAAATCTGGCAATGCCGTTTGTTATTCCAACCAGGCACCAGTATCGTATTCTTGATTACTTTGATCAAGAAAATACTCTGGGTTGGGACTTGAACCAGCAACCTTTTGGGAAGTCCACCGCCATCACATGACACCACCAGCGATTGATAAATCAAGGGAACGTCGGCACTAAAAGGTCTATGAAGACCAACACCGAAACTAGGGACCTATTCTCAGCCTAAGCCCACCACTTCAAAACAGCAGCCTCACTACCAGCATGCTACCAAAACACAAAATGGAGTCAGAAATTGGCCACTATTAGAAGTCTGCGATGAAGAGACTATTCACACAACAGGTTTACCGCTAGATACAAAACTTGCCCTATTGCCCAAAAAAAGGGGGTTTGAAAATGTCAAATTAAGACCACGCTTACCTTTATATTTTCGGAAGCTGCTTGCCCGTGTTTCTGCTTCCTGCTGGAACTCATTTTCCAAGGCCGCAAAACTAAAAGACAAACCTAGTCAGACATTTGCCAAGATCTAAGAAGCACCGACTTGCAAGTGCGATTACATTAAACCAGAGGCTTAACGAGTCGAAAACCTCTTGCAATCAGGCGGAAAAAAACTAGAGGATAACAAAACAAAAAAACAACAACCGTGTATTCTGTATGCAATTAAGTCACAAACTACAGCCCTTTCCCAAGACTAGCAAACGATAACAGTACAAGAGCATCAGCTGGATGGAACTACACTGCGGAGCTAAGAAGGCTAAGCTAGCCTAGCGAAATGCGGTTAGAAAATGCCGCGAAACTCAAAACCTAACCACGTTGGTGAATTGTTATCTTACATTTAAGATTGTGATGCAGTATACACCAGGTGTTCGTTCACTCGTCAAATAGCTAGTTTATTTTAGTCATTTAATACGATCTTTAGTTCGGATTTACGAAACATAACCAATGAAAGAACCACAACAATGGAATGAGCGTGTCGGAGTTTTAAGCCCCTAACGTCATCTACCGCCGTGGACTAGACTGCTAGAATAGCTTAATCAAAATTAAAGGAATACTTACTAAAATTATACAAGCATATTTGCTATAGTCCACTGAGTAATATACGTCAGTTATAAAGTAGCCAAAACTCATACACTGCAAACATTACTAGCACTCTCACCAACTTGGAAACTGGCGCTTGGGTTTAATACAAACGACTTCAATTGAAAATCGATTAACGATACCAGAATAATTAAATTACACCATATAGAGCACTGTCCACCACTTACCGTGCTCAAAACTAGAACCTCCTTTTAAAAAAAAATCTCAATAATGGAAAACCTCAGTGAGAACGATTCGCGCTCTATATTAAATAGCTTCTCAATCACGTGCTCTAGATAGTCATAACCCAGCTCCCCCCGGCCCACTTTTGCGCTCGTCTAGCCTACCACGGAGTAGAAATTAGGAAGTGACGTAATACAACGAGTCTCGTCTACTAGGTTGCGAGAAGATGAAATATTTATAGGATGTGGTGTCCGTTAATTAAAAATGATCGTCGGGACTAGTTCTCCCACAACTTAGGTGGCCTGCCAACTATTTTTTGTTTTTGTTTTTTTACTATAGGGTGTTTTAGGTTTTTTTGTTAGGCAATGTAGGGAAATTTGATCGCGTACTTTTAAAAATCTTGGGTTAGCAATTGGCGGAAACGGTGTCCTAGAAATTAATTCAAACCCAGGTTATTCTGTAGTTTCACATTTAATTGGTTCAAATTTGTTTTGTATGATGAATGGTCAAGTGTTCAAATGCGTACATTTTTGTTGGGAGTTAGGTCCTCTCCCTTGATTTTATTTTTTAATAACCCATCACGTGTAGGTCCATTATAATTTGTGAACCAAAACAATCCGCTGTTAAATTTAAGATCGGTGGTTATCCATGTTCTACTTAAGACATGAAACGATAAAATAAAAAAATAATAATAACAGCAAGAAAACATTGCTGGTAAACATTTAATATAAAGGTTTACTGGCTATATTGACCTGAAATGCCTTATTTCAGGTAAGTGTAACTATGACGTATTGCTTAGATTTACGTCTTACATTTATAGTTTATGTCTATGGTAGATGCATGCTATTTCACAATGAAAGGGGCCCAAAACAGCCTTAAAAAGCCATGATGTTTTAGATAATATATTATACCTTTTAATCAACCAGCATATGAGTGGCATGCGCTTTTCTGAAATAAAAAAAATACTTTATTTCACTATTCATTGAACTTTTATGAGCCGTGACGTGTTAAAACTCCGTACCTTAATATCGATGTGTTTTATCTGTCCAACCAACATTCAAGTAGGACACGCCCAAGTTTAATTTCATCACACTTTAGACCAATCACTGCACAACAGTATTTATATTAACCAATTAAAGCGCGAGTTGATGACATGTTTCTTATTCTACTCGTCTGATATCTACTGCGTAGTACTAGAGGGGTTGTGTGACGGTGGTCGGCCATTTTTTGGTAGTTCAACGAAGGCTTCTTAATTCAAGTCAGAAAAGGAATTGTTGACCGAAAACAGAGCTAACATAATTTGAAAATCTACTTATCGTTGAGCATGGGTCCGCCAGGGAACAGATTCAGCTGTTTGTCGTGTGACAGAATGGTGGATTTAAGTTGGTTTGTCAATTTATCTTGACATGGCTTGTTTTTGGATTGCAGCGGACGATTGAAAAACAACAACAAAACCAAGTGAAACTAGCTTAGCTAGCGATCACAAAGGGAGTGCTAGAAAAAAACGAGAGAAACTGATTAAATTTGAGTTTTGATTACGAAGTAAAGGCAGACTGTATGTGGCTACCTCGCTTGGTAGCTAGCGATAGCAAATAATCATGGCTAGATGTAATAAACCGTTCTTAAAATTTGCTAAATAGCTGTCAACAATAGTTAGCTTAATAGCTAGCTGCTTATTACATACCACAGCAGATCTGACCGCATTTAACCGGGCGGAAAATGTAAAAAGTTCAGTGTTTTGAAAGCTAACTGCTCTTGTAGCCGATATTACGCAGAATAGCTATAAGAGAAAGATGTAGCGACCAAGCTAGTCGAAGTAGTTGGTATTGGAATGTCTTCTCAGCCTAGCTAACCGTAACTTGGTTCGGTAGCCCTTAATGCGCCATCATTATGAGCACCAATGGCAGCATAAATAGTGGGTCAATTCAATGCCAGTGAACTATAAACATGACCTGTCTGATTCTTTCATTTTTGCCCAGGGCCTTCATCTTCTGCCATTTGTATTTACCTGCCATTATTCTCTGTACCCAAGATCGTTTAAGTATTAGTTTCTAAATTGTTCTGTATAGAAGCAGCTACAAACCATCAAATATGGACGAGACTATGAGAAAGCACATAAAGTGAATATTTTCTGTTTTATATTTTGGGTAACAAACGTTAACCTGCTATTGTGTCGGCATGGGGTTTAGGAATGAAAAAACCTATTCGTCAACTACACTTTGTACAGAAACTATCCGGATCTTAATTTCACCGTTTCACTCTCATAGTTAAAATAATTTATGACCCCTTGGTAAGACTTGGTAGAACCGTTTATTTGGTTTTGGCAAGATTCTTATACGTTATCAGTATGATTTCTTGAGTAATTTACCCGAAAACTGCAGTGTAGATAAGTAATCCCTTTATCCCACAGACCTTCATCCGTTGTACACATGACTTTGCTTTTGTTTAACATGTTTTAGTTGGCATTTAAATCGTTGTATACTTGTTCACTTTACCATAGTGAACCAATTACGTATCACGCAAAAGGCAGGCATAAAATAATTACTGTAAAAAAGGCGACAACCATCAGTTTTGCAATATGGGGGACCCAAGATCTAGGAGAAACCAGACTATGAACCGACTCCGTTCGCAGCTTCGTAAGAAAAGAGAGTCTTTAGCAGATCAGTTTGATTTCAAGATGTACATCGCGTTCGTCTTCAAAGAAAAGGTAAGCGCTTTTTTTTTTTTTTTTTTTTGGTTGGGGCGCTTTTGAACGATTGATTTTGTTATGCCTCCTGCTTTGCAAGCTTCAAGGGTGACTTCTCAGATAACACCCTCGTAGTTACGTGCTGCACATCATGCAAAACAGTAGAAGTCAGTCGTGAGTGTAGGTTATTTTCGCTTTTTTTCCCCCAGAAAAAGAAATCTGCACTTTTCGAAGTAGCTGAAGTGGTACCAGTTATGACCAATAACTACGAAGAGAATATTCTTAAGGGTGTCCGGAACTCCAGTTACTCTTTAGAGAGCTCTGTAGAACTTCTGCAGAAGGATGTGGTGCAGTTGCATGCCCCTCGCTACCAGTCAATGCGCAGGGTAAGTGAATTAATGCTATTTAAACAAAAATAATTCAAACAAATTGTATTTGGTGCTTGTAGGTGGAGATCTAAATGTAATTAAAACAAAATTCTAATGTCAAACATAACGCCCAAAAAATTATCAAATAAAATTCAGTATCTTTTTCCAAGGTCAAATGCAAAATCACCAAATTGGAAAAATAATTTAGATATGTATTTCCAATAGAAGTACTGCCTGTAGATCTTTGAAAAGTTTTTTAAAGTTAAGTTTTGTTGTTTGAGTACTCTATGAAAATATGTTCTGTTGTTCTTACTGGAGTTCAGTGGTCAAGACGCTCACCTCTGCCCCTTCACCTTTTTAGGATGTCATCGGTTGTACCCAGGAGATGGACTTCATCCTTTGGCCTCGCAATGATATAGAGAAGATTGTCTGCCTTCTGTTCTCCAGGTGGAAGGGGTCTGATGATGAACCCTTTAGGCCTGTCCAGGTGCTGCATTCCTGAGTTTTCTAGCTTGATAACTAAAACATTTCCTAATTTTGGCAATGCTACATAGAACCTTAAATAATACCAGTTTGTCAGTGTAGTGTGTTTTTTATTTTTATAAGTGTCTTTAGTTGAATTGGTAGCCTTTTGGATAGTTGAAACTTACTTCTGCTTTCAGGCCAAGTTTGAATTTCATCATGGAGACTACGAGAAACAGTTCTTGCATGCCATGAGTCGGAAGGATAAGGCTGGAATGGTCATGAACAACCCCAGTCAGTCGGTGTTCCTTTTTATGGACAGACAGCACTTGCAGGTATGTTTATTGGTTATTGATGTGGGCCTGGCATTCTACAGATCGTTCATTCAGTTTGGTTTGTGCCTGCCTTACTTCTAAGCTGTTGCTGGAAATATTAATATAGCAGTTTTCAATTGATTTTGAAGATGCAGGATCTGTATATGAATGTATTTTTCTGTGTGGTAGATTAATTCAGTGGAATTCCTCCTCCTGTCAAACAGACTCCAAAAACCAAGGCTACAGTATTCAAGTTGTGCAGCATCTGCCTTTACCTGCCACAGGACCAGCTGACCTGCTGGGGGGTCGGGGGCATCGAGGACCACCTCCGTCCGTACATGCCAGATTAAGGCCTTCACGCAGCCGAAACCGAGAAGATCCCCCAAGGCCACCACAGCATGTGCACCACACCTGTATTTTTTTTAAGTACAATTGAACTTGGAACTCCTTTGTTGACCACTTTTTTTTTTTCTTCTTTTTTTTAAACCTTTTAGCTAATTTCTTGATTTCTACATTTAAATTCCTCATTTCATGCCTTCCATTTTGGTTATCTTGTATACTCAATGCTGAACAAAAAAGATCCAAGTGGTGTTCCCTTGGTGCATGGTCAGTGACATCAGTCACTGAAGGAACTCTATGATGCAAAACAGGAACAAAAATAACATGGGTCTTGATGGTCCTCTCCCTGTCAACTGGCTGTCTACCTGTCATTGAATGATTGTAAAACTGTTTAATTCACAGGAAAAATTGTTACTCCTAGAATACTGCAAATCTTTGTGATGCAAGTACAGGCAGGGCCAAAGGATTTTCTTTGAGATCAGAGATGATGAAAATTACTTGTTAAAATCCATTTCTTGTAGGATTTTTTTCTTCTCCCTGCTGGTACTTTCTTGGGGTTTGTTTTGGATATCATTCTTACCTATTCTTTTAAACTGATTTTTATCTGTTGATTTATACAAGTTGATGCCAGGCAGAGACTTTGGAAAGATCTGGAAGTAGAGTAGCTCTGAGGAAGAATGTGCAGTACAGTTGAGGAACAACTTTAAACACCAGTGTATTGGTTAGATGCTCCAAATGTTGCCATTAAGTAACGTGCACTATTCTTAAGCTACTCGAGTCAGATTTGTGGGTTTTGTGTGTGGAAGAATAAAAGGTGGCTATGTATCTAGTAGAGTAGAAAGCTTTGAACTTTGTTTTTGAAAGGCAAAACCCATGAGTACCAACTGTTGCAATGCTTAAATGGGGATGGGTGTTGTATACTGACTTTACTGGATAAAAGCACAGATCAGCTTATTTATTTTGCCTTGTTAATCCAATAAATTTAAAATGGTTGAAAATGCTTGCCTTGGTTTGACCCCTTGTATTTGAAAATTAGAACAAATGTGAGATTATTATACATTATTTTACAATACAATTTATAGCACAGCTGTGGAGGTACAAGCATAAAGACAGGGTTGTAGTCACAGCACTTAACATGCCTATTAATGACTTTAGGCTCCATAGAGTCCCCTTAACTTGATGACATTTAACTGCCCAGGTGCTTTGTGTGTCTTCCTTGTGCAATGAGTTTCCCAGTTGTTTTACTTGAGAGGTCGACAGTGGCAAAGGCCAATGTTCTTCCTTGCTTTAGAACATGGGCGGTGATTAGAACAACATCTCCTTCTTTAGCAGCATTCATGTACCTAACGGGTGAAGAAAGATTTATTTTCAAGCATAAGTTTACAATTCAATCATGTAGCAACGTATTGCCACGGTTCTGGACCCATAGCGATACTATACCATTCAGGATATCCTGTGCTACCGATTGCAAGTCCTTCTAGAACCAGTTTACTCATGTGTACAGGTGTACCAAACACTCACGTGATGTTCATGTCAACGCTGACACCAGGGGCACCCCTTTCAGTGTTAATTAGGGCGGTTGTTGAAATAACGTCGACCAGTGTGGCTGTCAACCCTCCGTGCAGTGTCCCGCCACGGTTTGTATGCTCTTCCTCAACTTTCATCTCGCATACTATTTTACCCGGGCTAGCTGACACGATGTTCACCTGCAGAACGAAAAATTCCCACCCATTTTTAGTATGAGAGACCACCGCACAGATAACTTTACAAGGTCAGAGGTTGGCTTTGTAGTTGAAGTTTCAGCCCGGTAAATACACGACTTAAATTTGCTGATATACCAGGAAAACGTACCTTACTCAAAACTCGATCAAATCCAGGGCTCTCAACCATAGCTTGCATAATTTGTTTCAAAGAGTTCAAAGACAACGAAGCCATTGTCTTCTTTTAGTTAGATGCGTTAAATGGCAGAATGCAACACTGACAGATTTTGAGTTTCGGGATACAAGCTGACATTGTCATGAACCGTTGAATCCCCTGGTTTTAATTGGGTCTCCCTTCGCGAATTCGTCCGCCCAACGCATATTTACCGTATAACTTATATTAGTGTACGATACGATTAACCAAAGCAATATGTACATTGGAACAATTTTTCCGCAACCGAACTGGTTTAAGTTTTACATCACTTTGTAGTGGCACCTTTGTGACTATTAAAAGAAACCGGTTCTTGCCAATAAACCATAAACCCACAATTTTGGGGGACGTAAATACACGAATCCTTTCAGTAAAAGACTGGACCAATGAGTTATAACAGTGTTAAGTGGTTCAAGCACACTTAAAAGGACTCTGTTAAATTTATCCAGAAGAACGGAAGAAGTTTTTTTTTTTTAATGGACTCAACGTAAACTTATTCTCACTAAAACAGTATACAGTTTATTTAGTTCCTCGTTTAAAGTAAAGAGTTATGTGTATTTATAGATGGGTAGTTATCTAGCTAACCGGGGGAAATTACTGTGATTAATTTAATAAAATACTTTGAAACATTTTTCATCGTCCCTGAAATATAGGTAAGTGTTTAAAGATTTATCAAATCTGGTTATACGTTATTCGGACCGTTCTAGAAGACACACGATGACTGTAAATTGTAGCAGTTGCTGTTTTGATGTTGAACCCATTTACCCTGAGTTTTTAACGTGCGTATGTATTACCCCCTTACAGATTTCAACCAAATAAGGATGGACGAAGCAGCAAAACCATGCCAACAACTTGAGATAAGGTTGGAGGAGTCAAGAAGGCAGCTGTGCGACGAGTTTGCTTCAATCACTAGCTCAGACAGTGCCGTGGCTCAGTGTTATCTTGCTGAAAATGAATGGAATATGGAAGTATGTGGAGTATTCAATATAAAAAAAATATAAACACTAAAAATTACTCGTTACGAGTTAAGAACACGAAGGTTGCTGCGCTAGCTAGTTACTTATCGCTGAACTTGCTGACTGACTGAACAGTAATTGTTCTCCACGCAGTTTTGAACATCTTTTCTGTCGATTTATTTTTCTTCAGAGGGCGCTAAACTCGTTTTTCGAGGAAGACATGAAGGGTGTTTTTGAGGAAGATGATGTCCCGGAAGGAAGCAACAGTGAACAACTGCAGAGGACGAATTTGGCGTCAGACCCCGTGGCATGGTACAGAAAATTAATAATAATACTTGCGAATTTTGTGTGTAGCAGTCGGGCTTATTATGTTGTTTGGCGTTTGTATATTGCTTTGCCAGTTCCAACTCTAATGATTGTGAGAATAAACATGATTATCCATGATAGCGCTTCTGAAAAAGTATTTTTGCAACACGTAAATTCAGAGGGTCGTCTGGTATTTGCACCATATTACCTAATTATATTAAATTGTTTATTTGATTTTAGAAAATGTCCTTATCTCTTAACGTTTCTATAGTCTATTTAATTAGTCCAGGGTTTGTTTCTCAATGGAGCAATGCCAGCGCCCCCTCTTAAGGTCACGCTTAAGGTCAAAGTTAAAGCGCCTTAATTACTGCTCTACCTGTACCCTGCATGCATCTTACTCTGTGTCAACAGTGTCACATTCGGGCCTCTTGCCTTTATTTTTTTAACGGCACTTAGCATTGACTTGACGGAAGATGAGCCCGCTTGTTCCAGCGACACTCCTGTAGCGGGGAGCCAGACCGGGCCGTGTTGCCCAGTGGAGCAGTTGGAGGAGAACGGCAAGCTTTCCCTGATAACGTGGAACGTGGACGGTCTGGATGCTGGGAACATGGGGGAGCGTGCCCGAGGCCTCTGCTCTTACCTGGTGCTGTGAGTCACTTGGGGGGGGGGACCACAATCGCCCTCCATCAAAGTCTTGGCCGAAGGTTTGATGTTTGTTTTTGTTTTTCTGTAGGTACACACCTGATGTGGTGTTTTTGCAAGAACTCATCCCACCATATTTACAATACCTGAAGAAACGTGCTAAGAGCTACACTATTATTGAGGGTAATACTTTGGTTGTGTGTAAATGCAAAATGACATATCCCAGACTCACATACTCAGTGTGGTTTTCTGCATGTTCGTATGTCATAGGGAATGAAGATGGTTACTTCACTGGCATAATGCTAAAGAAGTCTCGAGTCAAACTGCTGAAGAGCGAGATTGTCAATTATCCAACTACACAGATGCTCAGAAATCTGCTCATAGCCCAGGTTTGTTTCTTCATGCAACTGGATCAAAAGGTCACAGCGAGTTGGTCTAGGGTTTTAAAAAAATTGTTCCATTTCTATCTAGCATCATGCGCCTCTCTCCCTACAGACTGACGTGGCTTCCTTAGTAAAATGCTAACAGATGCATCATTCATACTCAGCCATGTTTCAGCACACAGGGACGATGTTTATGTAATGGAAGGATTTGCAATCTGGGAAGAAAGTTTATATAACTACCTTACTGTGGGCTCACCAAGATACCTGTGCATGAATGTATGATAACGTTCTTTGTTAGTGGGGAGAACATTATTCTAAGACTTTTTTTGGTTAAGAACTGTTACTTGGTTTCTCTGTGGTAACTCATATTATGCAAAATGTGGTAACATACAGAACCGTGGAAAACTATTCAGACCTCTGACCTATTGTCTCATTTGACTGAATTACCAATGGTACGTTGACATTCCATTCTGCTTGATATTTTATTTTAAAATGCCAAAACTCAAAATCAATTGTCATCAGGTGACAAGTGTTTTGGGGAAAGCATGGAGCAGCTTTGGACACATTGTGGGAGAAATTTTGGTCCACTCTTCTTGGAAGATTTGCTTCTGGTTGTTTGGATGACGCTTTTTGATGTTTATGGAATTTCCTCCAAAACTTTATTTAGCAGTTTTATTTAGCAGACTGAAGCAGGTTCACTTGTAGTATTTGCTTGTGTTTTGCTCTATCCAACCAACGTCACCTTTCAGTAATTTCTTTTGAGTTCCAGTGGTTTAAAAAGGTGTCTAGCAGGATGAAATTTCAGCGTACCATTTGTAATTCCAGAATGTGGGAATCGGTTAGGGGTCCGAATACTTTTGCAAGGAAGTGTAGTTTGCATGAATTTGATACTTTCTTTTGTTTTTACGACTACATCATGTGTTTACATTGATTGCCAACCTGTCATTAGTCTCATTTAGTCACTGCTGCCCCTACAGAATGCTACTTATTGTTGGAGTCAGTAAAGCACTGGCTCTTTTGCACATAGCGCATTGTTCTTGCTGTAAGGACATGGTCCCTAGGGGTGTTGAAACTGGAGGAAAAAGCTATCTGAAATAGTTAGGTCTCTTAAGAATTTCTTTAAAAATATAGGAGAATTGGGAAGCCAACACCAATGAAGGCCAAGAGGTTACGGGTAGGGTCTCCAGTCCCTATGGATTTGTTGTTTAAAAAAAAATATATATATATATTAGTAACAAAGATTTAAAATTTTTATTTTTTATTTCTAATACCTTTTCTTTCACCAACACTCCCTTTTCCAGACCTCAACAAATACCCAATCAGTTAGGACCCACTGTCACTGAAATTGGTCATTTAAAACAACCCTCTTGATGACTGGTTTGGCTAACATTTTGAATATGTGTGATGACTGCCCTCCAGGTTAGGTTCTTGGACCAGGAATTGTGTCTGATGACCTCCCACCTGGAGAGCTGCAAAGACCAGGCCGAAGAACGCATGAACCAGCTGAGGGTGGTGCTGGGGAGGATCAGAGAGGCACCTGACACCGTCACCGTTCTGTTTGGGGGAGACACCAACCTGAGGGACCCTGAGGTATGGCCGCTGTCACGCTGGAGCCCAAGGTCAAGCCAAGCGTTGAGTGAGCGGTTTATATATACGCAGAAATACCCAACGCTAGTGGCTCCTTTCTGTGTCCCGTTTCCATCTAGGTGGCCAAGGTGGGGGGTTTGCCCGTAGGTGTCTGTGACGTGTGGGAATACCTGGGCAAGCAGGAGCACTGCCGGTACACCTGGGACACAAAGGCCAACAGCAACAAGGGCCTCCCGTACACGAGCAGGTGCCGCTTTGACCGCGTCTACCTGCGGGCGGCGCCAAAGGGGCCCCGGGTGGCTCCGGAGCACATGGCCTTGGTGGGCCTGGAAAAGCTGGACTGTGGGCGCTACACTAGCGATCACTGGGGGATCTACTGCAGCTTCACTGCAGGATCCTGATCCCACAGATCCCCAGGAACTGCTCCCCGGCGGCGGAGTCGCGCACGTGCTTGGTGATCTCCAGGATGAGGTACGCTAACAGAACACCTGAATGATGATACTTTCCTGCTCTACAGGGCCACTGTTTCCCAGGCCCCAGTAACTCTTAAGTGTTGTTTTTTTTTTAAATTGGGTGCTCCTAATTTTGTCCTTTAAGCTGGAATATGGGTGGAAGTCACCTTGTGATCAAGAGATTGCTTAGGCGGGAATGGGGGGGCGGTCAAATGTTATAATGGTCATACATTCGGCCAATCTTGTTTTAGATATGCAATAAACTAAAACTTTTAAATGTAGAAAAATTGTCTGGTGTAATTCTGTCCTTAGGTGTGTCAATGGGACTTCATTTGATACACAAAGGTGAAAACTCACACAGTAACCATTGCACTGCCAAATTTCTCCAATCCCATTTTCCTGTGTTCAGAATTCCTCATTTATAGGAATACATTTTTACTTTGCGCAAAACATTAACAACCTGTCTGATATTGCATTATTTTAATTCTAAAGTTTTTTTTGCATCCCAGAGCATAATTAACAACTCTTACATTTAAGACATTTTATTTCATAACACTGAACAAGCCTCATATAGCGATAGTCATTTACACACTGTAAACTTCTCTGTATCACAAAATACAGCAAATGTGTAATGCACTTGATACAGTTGGATACTGTCTTACGGATCCCGACTGTCTTTCACCTGTGACCTTGTTCAGGTATTTGATTTTGTCCAGTAGGGCTAATCAGGATCTGTTAAACAATCCCATTGGTTTAACCTTTTGCATAACTACGTCTATGTAAAGAGCTTTTTTAGATAACGCTAGGGCATTGGTCTATAAAACCCTACCCAAGATAACGGCAATCTCCCATTCAATCTATTAAAATATCAAATAAATTTGAAGCAAGATGATGGCAAGTTTGTGTAGTGTTTTTTTTTTTTTTTTTGCATTCGACTCTGCAGAGCTTAGTGAATTGTTCCCCTAACCGAATGCTGCTTCTGCCAGAGAGAGGGCAGTTCCGTCCTTGTCGTAAGCAGCAGGAGGCACAAGGCAGGTTAGCATTGTAGAATAAGCTGGGAATGTTGGGTTGCTTAAATGTTATCAAGGTGTCTTGTCAAAATCTCCACTCGTCCTGCAGAAGATATTTGGTTACACTTTTCTTTTTTTTGGGGGGGGGGCACCAACTTCTTTGAACACGTTAACGGCAAAAAATTCATTTCCAACACAATTGAGCAACTTCAACTCAAAGCAGAATTTCACTTGGCACAGTATTCAAAAACACAAGGTCTCAGTAAAAACAAAGAAAGAAAAAAGTGTGATTTTAAGGTCCCTTCTTAATCTGATCTTTGAAACCAAAGCATGACAAAATCTTAGAAGATGATGGGAGGGTTACTTCATACTCCATACATCGAGTACTGTAATGTAATTACCATATATAAAATATTCATGCCGACATTAGCAATGCAAATTAGGAAAACGGCAACACCCCACTCCCACCGAAGAAGGTAACCACTTATTGAGGAAAACTAAATCTTAATGATTTAACATTTGGCACAAATTTTAAAACTACATTTTTTTTTTTATGCAATGGTTTTTTGGTATCCACGGTGTTGGAAGTGTGGAATCCTCGCCGTGCACTGAAAGGACCCAACACATAGGAATCCATTTAACATTGGATAAGATTCTGAAAACTGCTCTATTCCAATAATTGCATATTTCCACTGAACCAATTTCTACTTCCATTGCACTAAGAGCAGCAATACAATGCCGAGGGACTGAAATTTTAGGAACTAGGCCATAGAGGAATAGGGAGACTTAAACAGAGATACCGAAGTTCAAAAAAATAATGTAAGTATGCATAAAATTTAAGCCACTCCAAATTTAACAACCGTAACAACTTGGTTGAAGTCCCTATCCTAGAGTTAATCACTGTGTACTCGAGGTTCTTGGCAGAACATTCTAAAGTTCCTGCCGAGAATTTCGCCTTCTGAATCCATCTGTTCGTTGGCTGCAAAAACAGCAAGCGCACACGCTAACACCCAATCAAACCCATTCGAAGTGATTTGGTTCAAGATGTCATCCCACGGCAAAGAAAAAGACTTGACCGCACTATGCAGTCATTTCTCTTTTCAAAACAATATAAGATTTTGTTAACGTAATAATATATAAATAATGCCCTTAGAAAAAAAGAGAGTAAATAACTTGGTGCAAAATAGCCATTATACAGATGTAAGGGACGAAAATCCTTTTCTTCATGTTGTCAGTGGGACTGACATTGTCGGTGACATTTTGTGGGGAAAAGCCCAAGCACCACATACATCTGTATTTATCACATGCATGGATATCCTGTAAACTCACTGAACCTCAAATTCAGAGGGGGGAAAAAAAACCCCCAAAACCTACCAAAAGTGAGAAATAAAAATACAAAGCATCTTTAAATGTACTGCAAAAATGTCATTTTTGACATTGGCTGATCTATAATTAGCTACACACTTTTGCATCCTACACTCCTAACCGAGCTTACTAAGCTTGCAGCTGGGATGCTGGGGGCCTGCAGTGATGTGGAACGTGGCTACCCAATGAACCAGAGATGTACTGGGAAAGCAACCCGCAAGCTAAGCTGTGAAACCGGCCCAACCACCCTTTCACACATTCATTCGTTTGGTACACTTCAGTCCAGTACTGCATGATGGTGAAATTTTAAAACAAGACAATCAAACAACTGGAGATTTTGGCATAAGGTTTAGACCACGTTGATTCCCCCTCCCGCAGCGGTCCGCTTGCTGCAGTATGTAGAGCTGCTGTGGTTCGATGTGCTGCCGTTCATGTAGGATGTTTTGAGTTCCATCTGACAGGCGGCAATGGCGGCGTTTAGCTCCACCTGAGCTCGGTGCACGACGTAAAACATCAGGCCTATACTGATGACGATCTGTGGGCGAGGAAATCGATGCAAAAAAACGCCACGGTTGGCATGAAGGTGCCAGACATCAAGCTGTTCAGGGAACATACACTACTGCTACATAGCAAAGTATGGAGTCAACTATTGCATGCATGTTCATGATTAAGCTCGGTTATATTTTTGGGTTACATTTATGTCCCCTCAGCTGCCGACCCAGCTGAAATGCTGGTTCTGAGAACAGGCACATTTAACGATCTCTTCCTTATTCTAAGCCCTAAACATCTGTACTGCAGATGCATTGGGCGGCGTGGCCTGGTCTGGTCACGCTCTCGAGAACGTTTCATTGGACAGAACCCACCGCCGTCATGGTAACCTGGCTCACCTGCAGACTGAACACGAAGTAGCCGCTGACGCTCTGCTCCGCGATGACGTCTTCCATCGTCCGGAGCGTGGTCCCCAGGTACGAGTTCAGGAGCTGGGTCGGGAGCAGGCCGACGGACGAAGCCACCAGGTAGTTTGGCAAGGACACATCTGTGATCTGCGTCAAAGAAACAGACGCCAGCGTATATGACATTCTGTCCTCGGGCGGCACCCAATACAGTCTCGCGGAAATTTGAAATAAACTGAAGGGCTGCGTGAAGCTAACGGGTCTGCTCTGAAGACCTGGGAGAATGTGGGGCAAGGTGGCTTGTCCGAACTAAGAACTCGCCTCCTGCCCGTTTTCTTACACCGTCTTGAGAAGTCAGATGTGAAAAAAGTGTTTCAATCTACAGCTTAACGAGGCACCCGGGGGAACGCAGCAGAGACGGGAAGCGTCCCCAGGACGTGGGGGAACCACGATCGGAATCTCTTTCTGGAGAGACAACATTCTTCAGTACTAGAATGCAGCTTCCACCCATTTCTGGCACTCATCTGATCCCTTGCCGCTGGTTTGACTGAACGTCGATAGAAAATACTTCCACATTTTGCAGATGGAAAGACTTCAACGATTTTGGATCCCTCGTTGCTTTTTGCCCCATTAGTAGAAAAGTTCCAATAAGTTAATTTAACAGTAAACAATGAAACCAAGCCATAAGCTATGGATGAATTTTCTAGCATGGAAGTAAAAATGTTGTCGTGGTCGTTTTCCATGAAGATATTTTTGGACCTATAAGTTTGTGGGCTTTGTGTAGTGGATTCCTGGTTCTGTGTGGCTCAGGACGACTTCTGTCTTATTACGGGTATCTAGGACAAATCTGTTTCTCATGGAGCTCCTATGCTGCATCTGTTATACCCCACACAATTCCATGCAGTGCGAGGAGAATCCATTACCTTCTCGTTAAAAGCGTTCCTATACGCTAAATTTAAATGCCTATAGTTTCTTGCATCATTGAAAGGTATACATTAGTTTGCACCTTCAATAAAATAGACATAACATTTGTCCTATAAATATAAGTTTATTTTTATGGAAAAGCTTGTTTACGTTTATAGAGTAACAGAGACATATTTGCTTAAAATGTATTATTCAAAGGTTAGTCAAATTTAAGGATGAATGGTAACTGGTTCAGACCAAACAAAAAATAAATAAAAACCTTCATAAAAACAAGAACAAAAATCAGGCCAGGGGAAATTATTTGTTTTAAACCAAGAACTGTTCACCAGCGCCCTGAAAAGTTCGCAAAAGGTTAAATCAATAGATGTGCAAAAATGACGTTGCTAGGAGCAGTGTAGTTCCACGGCAGTTAAACCCCACATCCCTACCCCCACCCCCACCCACACCCACACCCCCATCATGGGCTTTACAGGTCGGCCGTTTAAAGTTACCCTTGTTAGCACAGCGTTTTCTACTTCAGCAAAAAAGCGCAAGGTCAACTGAAGTGCAGCCATTTGCCCACAATGTGCTTATGAAAAGCAACCTCAACATTTCTATTGCGTGCCTTTAGCCATGGGTATGCGTTACGCCCTTGGATTGCATCTTTCCGTTAATAAAATAACAAGATAAAAATGGCGTTAACCTGCTTTGGCACGTCTGGGGGGAGTTTTTAATACGAAACACTTTCAGGCCGAGGGGGAGGACAATTAGCCAACTTTTTCTGATGGATCTTCACAGCTCTTCAAAGGACTCTGGTGAGGGTTCTGAAAACCCATCTAATCAATAATGTACATTCTTAAGAAAGTGATCCTAGCTTAACATGCTAGGATCTTCTGTCGTCAGATCTCTGGGTTTAAAACGTAGATTGTACATTTGTGCTCCCTTCCCTCAGGGGGGGAAACTCCTAAGCAAACATGGTAATAGTAATGGAATGCCTAGTGCAACCACGTAGCACTCGTCAGAGACACTGACAGGGCAGTTTTACACCGCTACCTGGCTCCGCCTAATCTCCCTTGCAGGTTGCCACACACCAGAGCCGATTCAAGTCATGCTAAATCCCTTGCCCATAGGGCACCAAAAAAGCGGTTACCTTCTTTTGAAGTGGCAAAATTTCCGACGGGGGAATTACACTTCACCTGCCGCGATCCGGTTCGACTCCAAGCATATTCAACGGGAGCGAGCCGTATCATTTTTCAAGAAGCAAGGAACCCCCCCCCCCATATATTTAAAAGGCCAAAACATCAGAGTGAAAAATCTGCGAGATGTATGGCAGTCTTGTGTAACACAGAAACATGTGCCCAGGCTCAATGTTTACCCAGGCCCCATTTCAGCTCCTACAGGGTCACAGAGACCACTCCTGAGAGGCGTATTAGCAAGAAACGCTTGACGGCAACTGCACTGCAAAACAGACCTTCACGCCGTCTGTCTATGTGGGAAGCTGCGATCTCACCAGCATCCCACAACCACAGACAATCGTGACCTGACAGTTGAAGAGAGGTCGACTGACGTAAGCATGTAAAAAAAAAAAACAGAGAAGGGATGACAGCATCACCACGCTGGCAACCCTGAGATGACTGACAGGGCATTCAGATAAGGATTACAAAGGTTAATGTTCGCATGTTTTCACTCCAGCCATCTTTCTGTATAAAATGTTCTCAGCCGTCGGCTAGAACTGTCACGGGGGACCAAGTAATGCATGTGCACAAGCAATCCACCCAATTTAATGGCTCATTTCGCAGAGTAACTAGCATTGGCGAGACAGGGCAACAAAACAAAAAAACAGATGGGCTGTAGGGTAGGGTAAGTATAAGCACAGCGATAATGTTACATTCCAGAATGAAACCTGCTGTGCAAATTTAAACGACTTAGCGAGGCATCACCAGATACTACTCTGACCGATCGAAATTTGACCCCCCCCTCATCTACGCCGGTGTCCGGACCCTTACAGGAAGAGGGCGGCCTTGCCCTCACAAAGCGACAACAATGCCGCCTGCAGAAAGGACAAGAAACCGTTTCAGAGGCTTCAACCTCAGCTTCAGGGGAAAAACAATTAAAACATCTGGATTTTTACAACATATTTTGGTGTTTAGGCACTATGTACAACTCGCTCAGTTTTGAGTACCTTTTGCCTGCATTGATGTTACCTGAAGATCCTAATGTGCCACATTACTGATTTACTCAAGTTCTGATATCAGCCGTCAACCCACCCACAGTACCCTATAGTCCCCCATCTTTAGAGTCTGAAATCTGAGGTAGAAGGGACATGGAACACATTACAGTGAATACAATATCAGCGACATTACACAACCTAAGTATCCGTTTACAGAATTGACACCAACTTTCAACGGTGCCAATGGGCACAGCTACTCACCGAAAACACTGCATTTTGGAGTCCAAAGGGTATGGGTGTAAGTCTTGCTAAGGCAACAATTTTAAGTCCACTTCCTCCTTCGACGACCCTTATGACAGCACTCAGCTGTTCGTTGTTCCCGATCTTGTTCAGAACCCAGTTGGTCAGCAGCCGCTTGCAGACCACGTGAGCGATGAAGGTCCCGATCAGAACTCCCACCATCACCAGCCCCATGCCCAAAACAAACCCGTACAGGTACCCGGCTGCCACGTTCAGAACTATGTAGCCCCAACCGCAGGGGAAGGAAACCATTATCAACCCCACTATGAAGAGAAGAGCCCCCACCAAGCTGTCCAAACTCTCCACCCAGATAAGCAGGTCCTTGAGATACTGCCGCACGAGGGCCACCGAGGAGAAACAGACAGCTGTCAAAATACAGACCAAAACTGCACTTTTGAAGCAACAGGTGGTGATGCAACAGGGGTGCCTGACGTCCCCCAGGAAAGACACTCCAGTTTCACTGCCGACATCGTTCTCCAGGTCCAAATCCAATCGACCGCCCTGGCCTCTCTCGTCGAATGAATTACAAATTAAAATGTCTATTTTATCGCAGTCCAAGGCCTCCGGCGTTGACCTCTGCAGCCAACGGTTCAGGTGAATGTGTCCTTTGCCTGCTGTGTTTTTCAGGACCTTCACGAATAGTTGTAGCGTGGTGGAACCCGGGTTCCACATGGTGCTCGTTTACAATGTCCTCCTGTTTTAGGGGAATCCAGAAGAGCTAAATATTTACAAAATTGTCTTGATACTTACTCAGGCTTTATTATTTGGCTTTAACTTTTCATAATGGTTAAAAAAATTAAATCATTTTGCAGAAAAGTACCAGTGAAAATGTCCGATTGTATTGCATTAGGGGAAGAAAAAAAACAAACAATTCTTAATCACAGCAGAGACAATCACTTAAGCCAAGCGAAGACAGCCCGCAAAAGCTATATTAATCCGCTTCCTTTGTTTCCATTATAAGAATTTATCTAGGGTAAACCAATCTCGAATCATGCCAGTTCAAGGACTTGTGGTTAAGGTTCCCCGGTTTCTTCTCAGTTGTAACAAACGCCATACTTACAATTATATTCGCAATATTCGGCATACACGCTACCGACAGAAACAGTCAGCTAACTGGCTAGCGCCTAAATATAAAGTAATGAACTAGATAGAATACGTTAAAAAGTCATAGCAATCCCGCCAGGTAAGTATAAGTAGAAGGTTTACGCTTTCAACTTTTACGAATCCTGTGTTGCATCCACTGGCCGGAGAAATAATTACAATATTGCACACCCTTTTTTCGGACTCCAGGACCTAGAGTCCAAGGCTACGTAACTACCACAGTCCGCTTAGATGTCACCTGCCCGCGCAGCACGTATGTCTTCTTAAATATGTTTGGCGGAAAACTACTGGCTAATTATGCCCTTTTCTCGCTATACTCAAAGTATACGCTCACGACGTAAACGTTATTCATAACACTGTTTATTTTCCCAGAATCCCAGGTAGTCACCCACGTGAACAGTGCTGTTGAAGTCCATGTGATCTTATAGATATATATCGCGAGAGTGGCGTCTGCAGGGTGAAAATCCATAAATATTGTGGGTAGACGGGGGTTGAATTGTGTGATTTAAAATGCATTTGGAATCGAACATAATAGTAGGTTACTTGCAGAAACACATTTTATAATGGCTTACTTTGACTCGATCTTGAATTTCACAAAGTAATGGTAATACAAATATAAATTACTAGGCTATAATAGTAATTATATTACGTAATACAATTGTATGCACGAGACTAGTGCCCATAAGATAATCAAATGTCTGTGGCCACATTTGGAAATCACTGGTTTAATGTACGTTTATCGTTAACTTGTTTGAGTAGTAGCCCACTTATTATTTTTTTAGATCACAAAATCAACATAATCAAATGTGTTAGATAAAATAAAACTATGAGGTTTCATTCCACTGATGTAAATTTTCATTTTAAATTTAAATTTGATTTATCTTATACATTCATCGACGACAATTGGCAGTTTTTTTTTTTGTCAAAATGTATTATTAGCGAAGACAAAAAATGGGGTGCTTGTGGTCCAAGTCCCTCTAATTAAAGCTGAACAATATTTAAAATAACCTCTACTAAAGTAAGGGTGGAGGCTTACTTTTTGTAATGTGAGGGAAACTAACCGAGTACTTACAAACATGGTGCCAAGTAACTCACAAGGAGCAGTGGAGCAAAAACAAACTGTAAAAATTATGCCTCAAGTCGAAGAAATGGCTGTAAGTAGGCCTCATTTAAAGTAACATTAAAGAAGGCTAACACACCACAGTCGCGATTATTTACGATCACATCCAGTTGTTATGACAATTAATACACTTGCATTGGATACTCTGAGTGAGGGAAACTAAAGTATTATTTGTCCATTTAGTAACGTGTTATTTGGATACTTGGAGATCTAAACTTCCGTTGCGACCATGATAATCTGGCCGTACAATATTCTCCAACGAGCAGTATTCTCCAATACAACAATCTTCACTAAACACCCACCCACTCAACCACCAGGCTGAAGTTGTTATCTGCGAGACTCTCGGGGGTTCTGTGGAGGAAATAATTGCGCATTGATTAATTAATTGATTCCTTTTCCGTAACTGCATATCCATTTCAGGGTCGCGGACCGACATGGCGTGAGGCAGGAGACCACCTAGGATGGGACGACAATCCATCACGGGGCAGGAGACATACAGACATGGAGGCACAGCTGGAAATTCAAACACACTGGGCCAAATTTGCAGTCGCCTTTCGCCGAAGAGAACGTGCAAACTCCACGGTCTGATGTGCAGTGTTAATGTGAATACCAACTGGCATAGTGCCTATGGTGCAGGACGCACAAGAGAGGGGTACAGTCAAAGAAAATTACATCAAAATGATTGATAGTTCTCTATAGAGGATCCCCGTACTGAGAGACTAATATCCCTGCACAGAGGACGATTTTTGGAATATTGCAGTCTATAGTGTTCAGAGGTATCAAAGAAGTTCTTACTCCTGTCAAAATAAGTTGCATGGAATGACACCTTGAAATGAATGAACAAAGCCTTAAAAGTTCAAATAATAACTTAAATAAGTACAGACACTATTAGATCAGAACTATATGTATTGACAGGTATTCAATAAAACTGTGCTCTTAACTCTGAGTAGGTTACATGTTCCAAATCAGCAGTACACAGTATTGTAATTTCCGGAGAAAGATTTGTCAACAATAATTTTGCTATGTGCCTTTAATGCCGATGTGTAACCATTTAATTGATGAAAAACAACTCATAACATAATTAGTCCCACCTTGTTAAATGACAAATGTTGCGAATAGAACTGACACCGCGACTGAAGCGGTGTCCAGCACGGCTCAATGGCATGTGGGTTACAATGTCATTTTACTTCAAAAGCAGAGCGTAATTTCCCCTCTGCTCTACCTGCCTGTTGTCGTGGGAGGCGCGCTTCGCGTAAAGAAACTGAACCAGTAGAGACTCGCTCCGCAGCAAGGCATTTGAGCGTATGTGCTGTTTAAATAAATTGCATTTAAAATTTAGTTGTCTCAATTAAAGGGGAAAAAACCGTATTGTTTTCTGTACATGAGAAAAGATCTGTAAGATATGGATTGCCCAGAAGAAGTGCGGTCACTCTCAAACGAAGACATCACAACAATGGAATTGAAGAAGGGGATGTCAATATTTCTGGATGTAAGTAGATATTGAAACATGAATTATGTATATATTTGTTTGTGTGTAATTATATGACTCGAATTCATAAGTACATTAATTATATGAAACCGCCATGATACAGAAAATAGTATATTGCTATGTTTAAATTACACTTAAATCATTGAATCGAGTTTGAAGCGCAGATTTTTTACTCATTTATTCAAACATGTTCTGTAGCTGCTTACCCAATTTAGGGCGCAGTTTTCAATAACTTTGAATATTAGAAATCATATTTTACTGAATCATTTATTGTATAGTAACTATGCACTTACTGCTGGAAAACTGACTACCACAGAGCGAGCGGATAAAACATAGCCTACTAGTAATAGATTTCGTATAAGCAAATGCGATACATTACATTCAACAATAACAATGTAATATTTTGAATTTAATTTATAAATATATCCTAATGCAAAAGGGTGTCATAATCATAATTTTGGACTGAGATGCGAGCAACAGATGAGATGACGGCGCGAGACTGCTAAGATTAAATTTACTGTGAACGTTGCTGTAGTTTCTGTGGTATTTCTGCGTTATTAATGCAAACAGAAAGAAACAACAATTAAAATAACCACATACGCAAGAGCAAGTGAATTCAACTTATGTCGGACGAAAGTGTTAGTTAGCTCTCTCCATCAATTACGATGTGGGAATGCTGATTTAATTTGAGAACACTGACCTTCAATTGCAATGCCTTACATCGCCTTCCCAAAAACACTATCAGTCTGAGTATAATCCCCGCGAAAAGGATTAAAAACTTCCCATATGAGTTTCAGAATGGAGATACGTTGCTTAATATTTAAATTGTCTACCGATTGGAAAGCACAGACATAAAATTCTGAATTCCAAATGTGGATAACATACCAGTATATATTAAACCATTCATTATTTAAAATGTACAATGATTCTACATATTAAATCTAATTCAATATTTCTAATTATATAGAATCTATATTGAACTCTATTAGCATCAAAATGTTTGCTGAAATATTAATACAGAGAGTATGTGAGAACCTGATTTAAGTGTGTGGGACCATGCATATCCCACACTGTTTTAAATGTGAAAAATAGACCATACAATTGACTATCTCTAATTAAATGTAAATTCAGTGGATATATTCTGTTTTTCCTGGTGTGATTGTTTTTATGAAGTTGTGGTTGTGATCTCTTTTATTGTACGGGCAGTCCAGTGTAGTGCAGGGAAAGTGCTTTGGTGTTAGCAGTGGGATCCATTTTCAGAGGCTGGTGTCTGCCTGTTTAAATCTGCATAATCTGTGGATTTCCTGGCAATGTGCAGTGGTGCTAGTGGCACAGGTGAATCGGGTCCAGTCCACGGCAAATGTCTGATTGCCTTGGCCTGATGCAGAATGCATTGTCGAGATTTCGCACTGCACAGTACAGCAGGTGCAAAGGGTAATTATTTGAGATTCACCGCTTCCATGCGAATGCGTTTCTGAACCTGTTGTCTATTAACAGGGAGAACAATTTCCCTCAACGTGAACATAAATAAACCATCGTATTTGGATTGCTCTGACGGTGGACTGAGGTACAGTCATCTGATGTGAAGCAGTTTTTAAAGACTGTTTGGCAGTGGAATCTTATTTCCACGACTAAATCTATGACTGAAAGAATTGTATAGATATATGGATAAAACAAGGGAGCTTTAATGCATGAGCCATTTATTTTGGTTGTCCATTTAATAGTCCACTCTGAGTATAAAGTCCCCTCAAAAATCTTTAATGTCACTCTGCTCCTAAAAAAGGCCTTGCAAATAATCTATGATGCCGTAAGGCCGAAGGTAATCACACAGACGATGAAAACAACACACACAGCTGCTGACGCTGGCCCGTTTTACCTAGGTCCTGTCCATGAGAACATATGGTTTGGGGGAAAGTTGGTTAAGGGAGTGAGAGGGCAGGAAGATCCTGAATGAATTGGTAAACAGTCATACCGGTTACACATCAGTGAAATCTAATTTAATTAAAATTTTCGTTTTATTCCATAGCTCACAGGACCTGAGCAATAATCACAACCCTGCTGCAAAAAAGAATCCAGATAACTTCTCCTTCATTTTTTCTTCGATTTTGATAACAGAAGGAAAATGCTTTATTGTGATTTAAACAATAACAGAACAATCTAATTCATTGTTTTCCTTTTAGCCATCGTCCGTCCAGACATGCACTGTTTTATAAGCTAGTGTTAATCCTTGCACAAAGATCAATTCCCTTTGGGGGACAGTGTCACAGGGCAGACCACCGATAGTCTGGGATTTCAAAGACGCGGTCATCGTTTTCCCTTTTATCTCCGGTTTTCAGACATAAATAATTCAGCCTGACTGTGCTATTGAGGGAAAAAAATCAACCCAACACATATTTTTTTCTTTGAAGATGAAAATGAAGTGACAATTCCGTGACAGTTTTCCGTTTTTTCCTTGTTATTTCAGATCTTAAGAAGAGCAGACAAAAACGGTAAGAATCGAACCGTTGCGCTTGTCAACAGGTTTGCGCGGAATGTCTCTACCGCTCTGTTTACAACCCCTATTGTCTTCCATCTCGCTGCCACAGGATTCATTGCGGACATGAGTAATATCTCTGTGGAATCCTGCTCTGATTTTAAACTAATGAACTACGTTGCTTTGTTGTCATGGGAACCTTGGATAGACCCTGACATCTGCTTACTAACGATAAACATTCAATATTGTAACACGTTTAAGGGGAGGTGTAAACCGAAAAGAAGAACCATTTCCCTAAAAGCATTCCCATTGTAAAATTTAAATTACACACAGACAGTTACGTAAATCTATTCAAATGGGTGTTTTCTATTATTTAACTTGGTATTTACTTGGTATGGCACTATTTTCACGGAAATATAGGTTTTATTTACCATCTGTTAGTACAGATGTATTTACTTCAGATGGTAAATACTATAGTTATATACTAGTAATATACTAGTAGTACATCTGAGAGAGCAAATGTTCTTTACACTTTTCAAATGATTAAACAAGCATTG